>OY992888.1:63050278-63052778 GCA_963921405.1 Cepaea hortensis | reverse complement strand
CTACTACTACTACTACTACTACTACTACTACTACTACTACTACTACTACTACTACTACTACTACTACTACAGCAACTACTACTACTACTACTACTACAACAGCAACTACTACTACTACTACTACTACTACTACTACAACAGCAACTACTACTACTACTACTACTACTACTACTACTACTACTACTACTACTATACTACTACTACTACTACTACAATGGCTGATCTTGAAATTCATAAATAAACAATATTATACTAAACGACTCGTCGTGCGGTAATCCATTGCCGCCTTCAGAATGAACACGCACCCAATTATATTCATGGCTGGCGGTCGGCATGACTGAATGGATACAAGCGCTCGCTCTTAAACTTCCGGTGTCATAATGGCGAGTTATTGGGTTCAACCCGTAAACCGGTTAGTTGGACTAACATGTTAATTTCTCGTCCCTTGACTTGGGGATGTAAATTACAAGTACATCAGAAGTCTGAGAGGGATCACCTATTTGCGAGGGACAAGGATAATAAGGAAAGGTAACCCACAAGCAAATATTATTACAACGTTGACTACGCTCTATTTCAAAGCGAGTCAAGCTTGTTTGAAAGCTCATGGTGGACATGCCAGATACTGAGGATAGTGTGAATGAATGTTTTTTTAATTGGTTGCATTTTTGGTTTTCTACATTGCCTGCGCCGGTCTCCCTGGCCTTGGGGTTAGCGATTTTCTCCATAATCTTCTATGCTCTCGTGAGTAGCGTGACGTGCGCGAGGATTGGTGGCGTTCTCGTCGCGTCGGTAGCTTACGGGGTATGTGAGCCGGTCGCTCAGAAAGCAATGGCAAACTACTGAGCGTAATCTTGCCAGAAATCAACGGTCAGCTGAAAGATGCTGATGTTGACAGCGATGTCCTGTAAAGGATATGCGAACACACACCAAAAAAAAAAAAAAATAAATAAAACATTGCCTGCAAAGAATGCAATGAATTTCATAACAATCAAATGTACAAATTAATGACCAGCATCGATTCATTTGGTGACAACTGGCAAGATCGAAGAGAGAAGACCAAGGAGAAGACCCAGAAGTAAATACCTGGATGGCTTGGTGTTCTTGTCTCGACCATACCACGTGGTCAAGCCATCCATTTATTTATTTCTCTGTCTTCCCCTTGTTCTCCTCCCCTCGATCTTGTCAGTTGTCATCAAGTTCTCCAATTAATTTCCTCTCATAACATGTGCAAAAAATGTTGACTGTCTACGTTTAATTTCTGTAATCAATTTATTATTTTCATTTGTTTCTTGTAGTACTTGGTAATTGTTTTTTTTTTAATGTCTGTCCATGGTATTCTTTGCATTCTCCTCAGAAACCACATTTCCACAGCCATCAGATGTTTTTCAGCTTGACTGCTCATTGTCCAAGCTTCACATCCATATAAAACTACAGGTTCCATGTAGCATCTCAACACTCTTTTTCTCTTTTCAATTGACATCTTTTTATTGGTCAGTATATTTTTCATATTGCAAAAGCCTACTTTTGCCATGGCTATTCTTGTTCTAATCTCTTCAAGGCATCTCCCATCAGGTGTTATTACTGTTCTGAGATAATTGTACCTATTCACTTGTTGAAGAATGTTCCTATTTACTTATATATTACATTGTGGTATTTCGTTCTTCCTAGTGACGACCATAATCTGTGTCTTTTTACAATTTAATTATAACCCGAGTTGTTCACTGCGTGCATCAACCGCATCCACTAATTGTTGCAGATCCTGTTCATTGTTTGCAATCAATACTATATCATCTGTATATCTAATGTTATTTATGTTTCGTCCTCCGATGATAATTCCATTTATATCTTCTACATTTCTGAAAATATGGTCACTGTATAGGGAAAAAAGATCTGGATACATTACACATCCATGTCTCACACCTCTCTTAATAGGCTGATATTGTCCCACTTCATTATCAAACCTTATGGCAGCTTGTTGTTTCTAATATATGTTTTTTATGAGTCCCATGTCTTTCCCATCAATGTGTAGATTTTCAAGCATCTCTACCATGTTGACATGTCTCACTTTATCGAAAGCCTTTGTGTAGTCAATAAAGCAAAGATATAGATCTTTGTTTACTTTTATAGAACGTTCAATTACTGTTCTCAGTATATACACAGCATTTACTGTCCCCTTTCCTTCTACAAACCCACGTTGTTCTTCTCCTATTTCGGGTTGTATTTTCTTCCTAACTTTGCATTATAATTTTTAGCAAAATCTTCGTGATGTGATTGATTATAATAATTGTTCGATGTTGATCACATTCCAAGGCTCCTAAATCTTTTGGGATTGCAATAAATACAGAATTACATAATTCATGAGGTATATCTCCGGTATTATATATTGTAGTCAGCAGGGAAGTGCCGGGAGCAAGCGGGATACTGACTCCGTAACCATCGAGTGCCGATAGATTGATAAACAGTATGGCGCTGGCACCATGCGCCTGATAAGCCATGCTGC
>OY992888.1:62995278-63047778 GCA_963921405.1 Cepaea hortensis | reverse complement strand
TATCTTGGAACAGTCGTAACATCAACAGGTGAATGGGTGCAGCTACCTTGGAACAGTCGTCACATCAACAGGTGAGTCGGTGCAGCTATTTTGGAACAGTCGTAACATCTGCAGGGAAATGCCTTATAGAGATTACAACAAGAATCACTATGGCGAAGGAAACCAATTGGAAAAACAAAAACAAAATAGCTATTAGCTGCAACGAGAATAGAGTTCTGAAGTGTTATATAAGACTTGTACTGTTATAAGGGTGTGAAACATGGACAATAAGCATACACGATGAGAAACATCTAATGGCAGTGGAAATGTGGTTTCTGGGTGAAATGCAAAGAATATCATGTACAGACCAAAAAATCCAATGGGCAAGTAGTTATCTTTGTACAATCATAACATCTGATGGGGGATGCCTTGAAGAGATTAGAACAAGAATTGCCATTGCGAAGGTAGCCTTTTGCAAGATGAAAAACGTACTGACTAATAAAAAGATATCAATTGAAACGAGAAAAAAAGTGTTAAGATGCTACATAGAACCTGTACTTTTATATGGATGTGAAGCGTGGACAATGAAACAGCTGATGGCTGTAGAGGTGTGGTTTCTGAGAAAAATGCAAAGAATACCATGGACAGCCAGAAAAATCAATGAACAAGTCCTTCAAGAAACAAATGAAGATCGTAAACTGATTAGAGACATTAGACGTAGACAGTCACAATTTTTTGGACATGTTATGAGAAGAAATGAATTGGAGAACTTGGTGACAACTGGCAAGATCGAAGGGAACAGACCAAGGGGAAGACCGAGAAGTAAATACCTGGATGGCTTGGCCTCGTGGCATGGTCGAGACAGAAACACGGAGCTGATCCACGACTCTGATGAGACGGTAGAACATGATCGCCCACGCTTATCGGCATGGCACATGATGGATGGAATGAGAAGAAAGAAACTAGAGAACTTGGTGACAACTGGCAGGATTGATGGGAAAAGAACAATGGGAAGGCAGAGAAGTACATATGTGGATGGCTTGACGACATAGCATGAACAAGAACACAGAGCTGATCCACGACTCTGGTGATGGTGTGAGATGGCGGAACATGACAGGTCAACGCCTGTCGGCATTGCACACGATGATGGCTTTGATTAGATAAATAAGTGTACTAAATAACTGGTCTTTTAATTCAGTCGTGTCCTTTGTAATGAATAATTAAATCTTTAAGTGGAGTCAGTGGTGTCATTTCCAGTCTCGGCTTCCTGCGAAAGATGTTTATGTTTAAAGATATTTTATTTTGATTCAAACGTGTCATGTCTCTTAAACTGGACTTGCACAAGTGTTTTGTTTTTATTAACTGGACTTTTATCGTGTTGTGCTTGGGCGTCTTGACCTTTAACCTCAAGCCGGTGTCGTGTATGGATGATGCCCATGACAAATTATTCTACTAATAACTATGTATACATTTGAAGAAGTAGCTAGACTAGCTTGTCCCAGGAGATTCCCCCCAAAACCCCGCTCTCCCCAGAGACAAAAATCCACCCAGACGTATTACTTTCACCAGTAAACACAAAACCCAGACGTTAGTTTTGCCACTTGGGAAGTCTAGAACAGGACAACCCGAGAAAGTCAACGTAATATGCCCCGTCCATTTCCTTTGCCTCTTCTCGCATGCAGAAATCTAAATTTAGTCCAGTTAGTTGAAGACAGATTAGAAATGAAATCACAGACTCCCACGCAAATCTCATACCGGACTATCTAAAAATCGTAATAGATTTCCGCACTTTCCCGGGCACAGTTCAATTACCGAACGCGGACAGTTTATCCCCGCGTTCAAATCGATAAGAGAGGGACTTCAGGTTTTCATTCATGAAATCATCGGCCAAGCCCGGGCTGACGACAAGCTCCGAACGTGGATAAAACGCATGCGCAGTCGCTGGAAATCCCACACTGATAGTAAATAGTGGTAGACCCTGTGTTGTCCCATTGAGGTCTTGGGAGGGTTGGCTGGAAGCTTGTTTGTCCGTTAGACAGGGGTGACTTTTTCGCGCTGGCTTTTATTCGAGCGAAATTGTTAGTTGAAGAAAGAAATTAATAGATACCGTTAAATACACTATAGTGATTGTGACTGACATGCTTCGCAATTTTCGTACGGTAAATTTACCTAACGCAACCGTGCACTTCTGTACAAGAAGTTATGAACAAATTTACTTTAGATAATATTACTTTATTTTCTGGTGGTTTTGCAAGTTTATCAAAGCTGTGTTCATTTCACTAACTTAACAGTTTATTTAAATTATAGGCCGTGGATTCCTGCTCCTGGATGTGTTTTCGACCTAAATTTGATTTTATTTCCAGTTGTTAAAAGTTCGCTTGAGTCAAGGTAAGTGTTCTTGTGTCCGTACCAAACTTGTGAACTTTTGTGGCTGTGGCTAAGGGCTTGCGAACGCGGTTTGTGAGCCCGTATACCCGGGTTCGAAATACAGCGGTGCTGGTTTTTTTCGAAAAAGGTATAGGATCCAGTCGTTCAGAAAGAAATGGCAAACTACAGAACGTAACATTTGCCCAGGAATGACGAACAGCGAAAATGCTGGGGTTGACTGCTACGCCCTGTGAAGGACATGCAACTTAATTATTATTATTATAAAAGTACACTCAGAGCACCGCGTTGTACTCTCATTGTTTTTACTTTGTATGTTATTGTCCTGTTGTTACTTTACATGTCTGTATCCTAGTTATTGCACTTGCTTCTATCGCAGTTGTTATTGTACATTATAATATCCGTATTGTCGCGTTTTTACATATATCAGACGGTGTCTTAATAAGGTGGGTGACGCCGTTTCTTCTTCTTCTTCTTCTTCTTCTTCTTCTTCTTCTTCTTCTTCTTCTTCTTCTTCTTCTTCTTCTCCTCCTCCTCCTCCCCCACCATCACACCTCCTCCGCCTATTCTGGGGGAGGTCGTTACTTTACATATCTGAACACTAGTCGTTTCTTTCCATATGCCTTATACTACTTATTACTTTACACAATATTCATTCATTCATTCAGTAGCATGTCCTTTGCAGCATTTCGCTTCCATAACAACCGACCTATAACCTCTCGATCATAAGCAAGATGTCCCGCGTCAGATACACCCATCTGGAGATCATCCACCACATCCTGCACTCATCTTCTCTTTGGTCTTCCTCTTCTTCTCCTCCCGGGCATATACCCCTCTGTGATTGTTCTCTCCAAATTTCATAATGCTTCAAGTGAGCAAAATAATATTTATTTTTCCTTTGTGTTATGGTCTTTAGTAGCCAACCTTCTTCAGTATTCAGCTCTTGTCGCATGCATTCATTTGTTCTTTCCTGTGTCCGAAAATACAAAATATAATATATCCACGCTATTACTTTATTTGCCTATGTGCTGGTTGTTACCTTACGTGTTTCGATTCTAATGAGTGCTTTATGTGTCTTTGTTATAGTTATTGCTTTACATGCCTCTTTATAGTTGGTACTTTATAATTGTGTATGATGCTAACCTTACTGTTACTTTACATATGTCATAGTTATTACTTTACATGACATAGCTTAACTGTTCCTTTAGGTGTCCCTGTTCTAACTGTTTAATTGTTACTTTACATGATATGTCCCAGCTGTTACTTTACATGTTTATGTTTCACCTATTACCTTATATTAAATCTTACAGTTGTTACTTTACATGTGTCTACACCAGTTGTTGCTTTACAGGATACGCGCTTTATTGTTAATTTACTTGATATTCTGCTTATTGTTACTTTATATTATACTATCCTTTGTTATTTTACTTGTCTCCACCCTAGTTAGTTTGCATGTCTCTATCGTAGTTGTTACCTTACATTACACTATCCTAATTCTTCACTTCTTCTTTAGCTTTCCGAGCCATTGAGGTTCTTTGCTGCAAATACAATCCGTCTCCATTCGTCTCTCTGGTGGACCTTCTCTTGCCAGTCGTTGATTCCAAGTGCTTGTAGGTCTGTACATGTATTATCTCTCCACCGTCTTCTTGGTCTACCTCGGGGTCTACGGTCATTTATTTCCTGAGTGTAAGCGAGGTTTGTTTCCCTATTATCTTCCATTCTTACTATATGCCCCAGCCATTGTAGTCTATTAGCCATCATGATACCAGTGATTAGCGGGGACTTAAACAGATCATAAATGTCTTTGTTACTTTGTCACTATCCTAATTGTTAATTTAAATTTTGTTATCCTGATTACTGTAAATTATGGGCGTATGTGCAGAAATAACAGCAGTAAGTTTGTTCAGTAAGGCTCTTTTAATAAGAAATTACTGCAGTAAGTCAATACATTAAGGACCTCTTAAACAGAAATATTGTCTTAGGAGCACAATATCTTAAGATTCCAGTACTTCACACATGCATGGTTAGAGCTTTCAGAGGTTTAGTAGCCAGTTCATCGCCTCGCTCCATGTCCCCATCCCCAAGATACTATTTAGATGTACGTCCTTTCACGGGACGACGCAATCAACCTCAGCATCACTATCCCATAGTGTCGACTATCCCATATCCTCCGCTATCCCATATCCTCCACTATCCCAAACCTCCACTATCCCATATCCTCCACTATCCTATATCCTCCACTATTCCATATCCTCCACTATCCCATATCCTCCACTATCCCATTTCCTCCACTATCCCATTTCCTCCACTACCCCATATCCTCCACTATCCCATATCCTCCACTACCCCATATCCTCCACTATCCCATATCCTCCAACATCCCATACCGTTACTATCCCATATCGTTCACTATCCTATATCCTCCACTATCCCATACCGTCACTATCCCATATCGTCCACTATCCCTTATCGTCCACTACCCCATAGTGTCCACTATCCCATATGCTTCACTATCCCATATCCTCCACTATCCCATATACTCCACTATCCCATATCGTCCACTATCCCATATCCTTCACTATCCCATATCGTCCACTATCCCATACCGTCCACTACCCCATATCATAGACTATCCTATACCCTCTTCTATCCCATATCCTCCACTACCCCATATCGTCCACTACCCCATATCATCCACTATCCCATATCGTCCACTACCCCATAACGTCCACTATCCCATATCCTCCGGCTACCCCCAAGATTACTCACAACATTCGGCTGGTTAGACGGATGGATGCTCCCCAATGCCAAAACGACTCTACGGCAGTTAGACTCGGGTAGTGTGGCCCACTAAACTTTCCGCCGCGCGTGCAGACAGACGCTCGGACCGCCGCACGTGCGCCGGATCATGTGTTTTGTAACCTTGCATTTTTGCCCGCACATTTCCCTGTCGGTTCGTTTGTTGAATTTGTTGTTCTGTGTGTGTGGTAAGCAGAGGCGGATTTTGCAGGTATGGTGGGTATGTGTGGTGGGTATGTGTGGTGAGTATGTGTGGTGAGTATATATGCACACTTCTACCGAAAAAGTCGATTCTCCTTCATTATTCCTATTTTGAAGCGAGGGCATTTCACCAAGGTATTTCATAAATAAACACACATCCGTTGCTTGGTGCTCACAGAAGTGAGAAGAAGGAAGTAGTGACAAGAGGACGCACTAGACAACATAAAAATTTAAAACTATAGTTACCAACTGGGATTCGAACCTGTCACCGCCAAATAACGACAGCGCGTCTCTGCAGGAGGAAGTGTACTTCGACGTACGACCAACCAGACACCTTTTCTCGACAAGTTACGCCCGTCGTAGGTCAGTGTGACTCGGGGTAGCATGCACTTGTGCAAGCTTTCCTCTCTCATCTGACAGACTTCTTCCAAGAAAACAGACTCTATGTAGTGTAGTGTGGGTTTTCTTTCATGCCAGGGAAGCGACCCTGATGCCTACACTTTGCTATTTCCAACTGCTGTTCGATTTATTACGGGGACTATATACGCAAGGGGGTTTCTTGTTTTTCACCCTTATCCTAGATGGCTAGGTATCTGACATCACTACCCAGCAAATAAGGGTGGCGCGTGATATCCTCATACAACAACTGTTCTTATAAAAACGCAAATCCCTACGCAGAGTTTCGAACCTGCTATCTTCTTAACCTGATCTGGACACAGACCTCTGACCGCATTTTTAAAAAGTCGCTTAAAAGTCGACAGGGACGACTTCATTGCAACGGGTTTATCCCATATTGTTCAGTCTCTTTCCGCAACGAACTGCCGAGAGCGTCGCACAAAGCACGAACTTCGTACCTCCATCGACGACCCCCAGGAGTCTCCGAAAAATAATGCACTCGTGAACCGAAGGACGCGGCCCGGAATCGAACCCACAACCTTCGGAACCCGAGTCCGACGGCTTGATCACTTCGCCACGGACATCACGCGCTCCCCCAAAATCGTCTCCCTATTGAGAATGGGGAGCCAAAGGGAGATAACTTTCATGGGCAAAGAACAGACAACTCCTTCCAGTCTTCGCCACTAAGAGGACGTGGTGGGAGGTGTGTGTGGGTGGGGGGGGGGGTGTGGTAACATTGGTGGTGTGTAATGGTTAGGAATACGATGCTCTTCCACGGGGTGGCGTTGTGGCTAAGCGAGGACGTTCTTCCTGCTAGTAAGAGATTTGTTTTAATGGACATTGCTTCCCAGCTCGTTCGACTCTGAAATAGGTACCGGGGAATGTCGTGAAAAGGTAAGGTTTCTGAGCCATAAATCAACGTTTAAGTCCAACTTAATACCAGTGTAGGGGTTGAACCGCCTAGCTCGCCATCCCCGCACTGAAAGTGTCAGAGCGAGCGCTCTTATTCTTTGCTAGCACCATATACTCACTGGGAGCTGTAGTGGTTCAGTAGCTACCAAGTTTGCCTGTCGACCTGATGGCCAGGCATTGAAATCCTCTTCGATGCGGGAATTTTTTTTTTTTTTTTTTTGGTCGTGACCTGGGTATCCCAGTATTTTAGTTGTGTGTGATTTCTTGGCATATTTACGTTCAGTAGTGTGCTATGGGAGTCTCCGTGGCGAAGGGGTCAAGCCGTATGTCTCGAGCTCCCAAGGTTGTAGGTTCGATTCCGGGCCGTGCCTTTCGGTTCACGAATGCATCTTTTCTTAGACTCCTGAGGGTCGTCGCTGGAGCTACGGAGTTCGTGCTTTGTGCGACGCTTTCCGCGCTGCGCAAAGAGACTGAGCCACATGGGATAAACCCGGTGCAATGAAGTCGGCTTTTAAGCGACCTTTTTTTTTTAAAGTGTGCTATTGTCCGCTCCATGGCGATGGGGTTACTGGGGCAGTTCGTAATCCCGCATACCACGTTCGAAACACAGCTGTGGGACATTTTCAGCAAACGCCTTGCGTTGGTTTTTATGAAATGGTATGTGTGCCGGTCGTTCAGAAAGCAATGGCAAACCACTGAACTTGCCAAGAGATCACAATAGCAATACAAATACTGGGGTTGACTGCGCGGTCCCGTAAAGGATATGCAGCTAACTTTTTCTAACAGTGTTCTATTGCTTTCTGAATGATAGGAACTCATACGATTGTATAAAAACCAACGCAGTTTTGTTTCCAACGTGGTATGCGGGATTACGAATTGCGTTCGTAACTCCATCGCTGCAGTGCTGGCTTCTTACACACCACTAACACAATGCACAGGAACGGAGCATAATGGGGTGACCCTTTACCGTGAAGTTGGAACTGAGAGTGACTGACTGACATACAAAATATGCCTTACGATGTGAACACGAGTTCTTTGTTTTACTTTATTTACACGTGTAAAATCTGGGTCAAGATTGGTAAATAGTAATTTGACCCTGGCTGCTTCACATAGATTTTTAGTCAAAAATCCCACCCCAAGTCAACATACGGATTATCAGAAGTATCATGTAGAAATTATGGTTTAGGATACGAGCAGTATGTTTAACTTAATCTTGAGGAGCTGTCTGAAAAGCTGGAGCCACTTAATGTTAAGGTTGGTAAATTTGGGGTGATGTTACAATTACTTCAAGTGGCTTACTGTATGTGATGGATTATAAATCTCAGCCTTTCTGCATTCTGGGTTAGATTGATCATCATGGTCATGTGCCTTGCTGGGTGACGTAGGCGATCATGTGCTACAATTTCCACCCTAACTATGTCGTCAGTAGCCAGGTTTGTCACCTAGCAAAGTTCATAATTATGTCATCAATAGCCAGTTCTACCATCACGTTAACTCGCAATTAGCCACTTCTACCATCACCCGAACCCACAACTAGCCAATTCTACCATCACCTGAACCCACAACCAGCCAATTCTACCATCACCTTACCCCACAACTAGCCAATTCTACCATCACCTTACCCCACAACCAGCCAGTTCTACCATCACCTGAACCCACAACCAGCCAGTTCTACCATCACCTGAACCCACAGTTTCGACATCACTAGCCAGGCGAAGGACGGCCTGTCGAAAGCTTCGCACAAAGCACAAACCCCGCGACCCCAGCGACCTCCCACCGCAGGGGTGGCAGAGAAAATTGAAAAAAATTGAAAATCGTGAACCAAACGACGTAGACCACACTGGGACCCACAACCTTCGGAGCGTTATGCTGACGACATAATCACGATTTAAGTGCTATCACAGCACTAGGGACATTCCCATACGTGCTCCATCCTCATCTTCAACAGCCAGCTGAGAACCCCAATACTAGTGGCACCAGCTGCAGTAAGATTATGTGTCCATCTGGCCTTTCCTTGGAGTACTGATTGTGGACCAGAACCTCTGGTCATTCCCTGCTGAACCAGTCTATCTATTCATCCATACATCATGTGCCATGCCGATTAGCATGGACGGTCATGTTTTGCCATCTCACTCGATCACCAGAGTCGTGGATTAGCTCTGTATTTCTGTCTCGACCAAGCCACGTGGCCAAGCCATCCATGTATTTACTTCTCGGTCTTCTCCTTGGTCTCTTCCCTTCGATCTTGCTAGTTGTCATCAAGTTCTCCAATTCATTTCTTCCCATAACATGCCCAACAATTTTTGACTGTCTACGTCTAATGTCTCTAATCAGTTTACGATCTTCATTTGTTTCTTCTAGGAATTGGTCGTTGGTTTTTCTGTCTGCCCATTGTATTCTTTGCTTTTTCCTCAGAAACCACACTTCCACAGCCATCAGCAGTTTTTCAGTTTCTTCTTCTTCTTTTCGTTCATCCGGAGTGTTTTTTCAGATGTGATTGCGGTGTGCGTTAGGCACCCTTGGGTTGAAAACCCTTAGGTCACACATCCGGCTTTCGCGTGCATTTTTGGCCAGGTTAGCAATCCTGGGAGACTCTCACTTTTGTGGTACCGTCCACATCCCAGCTGGTCAAGTTCGAACAGTCGAGGACTTCGGTCATCCCTCAAGAGAAGGAAGGCACAGTCCATAGCATTTTCCGCCATCCTAGGTTGCTTCCATAGTTGCAGGGCCGACACATAGCGCCCTGATACTGGGCTCACCGAGGGAATGGTCACGTCGTGCTCATGGCTGCTTTAGTTCCTCACTTCAATATATTGGGCTGTTCGTTCGCCCCGGGCCGTTCCCGCACAAACCAGACAGGTCTGCAGAAGGTATTCACTCAGCGAGTTTTCGCACATGTGCTTGTCGTTGCGCCCGTCAGAGCTGTTCCAGGCACGACAGACATTCGGAAAACTACCTAGTCAGAGCTGTTCCGAACAAGAGCGGCATTCGGAAACTAGGTAGTCAGAGCTGTTCCTAGCACGGGAGACATTCGGACGAGACATTTCACTCGGACGTAAATGCGTAGTGTCAGTTTTTAGTTTGCCACCCGTAGGTCGACACTTCCGACTTCCGGCGGGCATTTTTTAGTGAGGTTAGCCTTCCTCTGGTTTCGAGACACGTTAGACTGTTGTAATGTCACCCACATCTCAGCTGGTCAAGATAGAGCGATCAACGATATCGTGGTCTGCCCTCAAGGGAAGGCAGGGGCAGACCATGGGCATTATCTCGCTATCCAAGGAGGCTTCCATAATTGCAGAGCCGGCACATATTGCTCTGAGACTGGGCTCACCCAAGGGGTTTCCACGTCCTGCTCATGGCTGCTTTAGTTCCTCACTTCCATGTATTGGGCATCCCACTTGCCACTGATCGCTCAATCGCACACCAGGAGCGGTCAGACTGCGAGTGACATCCACTGGGTAAGCTTTTGCTTGTGACTTCAGACCACGCAATAGGTTCGCTCGCCGTGCGTTCCATTTCGCGTTGATGAGACATTCTTCCACTTTTGTCTACACTCTCTATGAGTTAGATACAGACAGTTTCCGTAACCCTTCGACTGGGGCACTTTTCTGTACTCGCTCACGAGGTAGGCTACATTTGCTGCCGGCTCAGCACCTTACCTTCGTGCAGCAGTGAACGGGAAACGGCCAGGCCCCTTCATCCGGGAATCTCTCATATCCCCCAGCTGAGAGCCTTCGAACATGTATCAGACCTTAGCATGTAGCTTGCTCGGTATCATGTTTCTATTTTCCGGTAGACGGGTATCGGCCTGGCTCTCAGATCCGAGGGTTTGTGGCTTAGAGGCGTTCAGCCACAGCCCTCGACAGTGAACCTTAAGTGTTTCCGGTAGACTGGTATCGGCCTGGCTCTCAGATCCGAGGGTTTGTGGCTTAGAGGCGTTCAGCCACAGCCCTCGACAGGGAGCCTTAAGAGTTTTGTCCGGACCAAAAACGTCTGCCTTCGTGCACCTTTTAAACTTTTGACTGTTATCCTCAGTCTATACCTGCAGAGCAGCAGGTTGTGTCTCTCTTAGTCTGGTCCCTATCCCATAAGCTGTCCGATATGTAGTTTTTCATCCATCGGCAGGCAAATGGGGTCGATGGGACACGCAAGCTCCCCCACCACGTCAAGGTGGAGACACATCGGGGGAGGTTTTTCAGTTTGACTGCTCATTGTCCACGCTTCACATCCATATAAAAGTACAGGTTCTGTGTAGCACTTCAACACTCTTTTTCTCGCTTCAATTGATATCTCTTTATTGGTCAGTATATTTTCACGAGTCTCTCCATGCCGTTATTTATCCCAACACTCCTGGGGGGTCGTCGCTGGAGCTACAGAGTTTGTGCTTTGTGCGAGGATTTCGGCAGGTCGACCTGGGGAAAGAGACCGAGCCGTATGGGATAAAACCCGGTGCAATGAAGTCGGTCTGTCGACTTTTAAGACTTTTAAAGACACTATGCATGTGATCCGAAAGGGCGGCAATCACGCCTGCCTTATCATGCACCAATACCCCAACCAACGGTGCAGATTCAGGAACCTGTCCGCCTGCTCTGTTCCCACAAGGCCAGCATACCCTGGGGACAAGATGTAATAGATACTCTCTATCGTAGATTTTTGCATTGTAAATATACATATGTATGTATGTGTGAAACATGGACAATGACCAGAAAATGTGATAATTATGGTTTCTGGCGGAAATGCAACGGATACCATGGGCTGACAGAAGAACCAGCGAGATGGTTTCCTAAGCGAGAGCTCCCAATCCTTGATTTCTTATTTGACTTCTTTCTTCTACTTCCGTGAGAGCCAAGCGATACCTGTGAATTTATTTATGAGCTGTCTAAGTGCCCGTAAAGCGTTCTCCAATTGACATTTCTGTTTATTTTGGAACTGAAGCATCTGTGTCTTATCTGTTATCTCTTGGGATATCATCCTTGACTGCGGACAAGTCCATACGTGCTTAGGTCCTCCGCCCCCTCCCTTTTCCCCCCAATATGCATCAGCGTCCGTTGGCTAATAGTAACAGTTCTGTGTTTGTTGACGAGGCCCCTCGTTCTACCGATAAGCCTCTCGTGTCTGGCCGTACCAATTCTTACCCCCGAGTCTCTCATTCTTGACAACGATGTGAATTCACTGAAACTAAAGTCGTCTGCTCTCGACATCTCTCTAAGGGCACGACTAACATTGGCACGATCCCTAGGCTTGCCATCTGCAGGGGATGCAGAGCCAGCAAGTTTATCAGCTCGTTTATTTCCCTCAACTCCCGCATGCCCCGGAACAACGATGACGGTGACTCTACGGACAAACAACAGACCTCTGCAGCGATTCAGTCCACAGTTTACGTACAGAACCCGCCTCCACCTTTCGGATTCAACTGAAGCGTGCCATTCTGCACCAAGTATATGCCTTTCTTTGAAAGCGCTTACTGAAACAAGCTCCTAGACCAGTGGTTCTCAACCTTTTTTGGCCCGCGCACCCCTACACCATATTTTCAGAACGTCCTTCGTATTTCCTCCCTATGAATCCCCATCCCCCCTGCCCCTACACAGTATACGTAAAAATGGAAGCTAAATTTAATAACACATACTAGAACAAGTCTTGACGTCTACATAGAGCGTGATTTGCGGGTCTATTTATGTTATAACATGAATTTCAGAAGGACGAGAAGTACAGAACAGTAAAGTATGGAGGCATAAACAATATAAAGTAATCGGTTCTTGCATTAATGCGATCTTGAAATAATCTTAATTCGCCCCGTGGAAACGCTAAATTCACCCCCCCCCCCTTTCTTCCGGCGGGAAAAGGGGGGGGGGGCGGGGGTGGAATTCTCCACCTGTTGAGAACCACTGTCCTAGACGAAATAAACATACTTCGCGAATTCAAAAATCCGCGAAGCAAATCGCGCGTTTTGAAGGTCTTGAGATATCTAACAGTACTTTAGCCTATCATTACTTTCAGAGAAAGCAATGGCATACTACTGAGCGTAATCTTGCCTAGATGACTGCAACGTCCTGTAAGGGATATGCAACATTAAACAACAAAAGTTTCAGAGAGTTAAGTGGCGACCACAACCAGTCAGAACTTCGTATGTGGTTGCTTATGGATATGCCTTTCTGGATTTATCAGGTTATTTTTGTTTTTTGTTTTTGTTGTGTGGGTGGGTTACTGTGAGAGAAAGAAAAACTGTCTGCTAATTCGATGCGTGGATCTTTCTTTCTTTCTTTCTTTCTTTCTTTCTTTCTTTCTTTCTTTCTTTCTTTCTTTCTTTCTGTCTGTCTGTCTGTCTGTCTGTCTGTCTGTCTGTCTGTCTGTCTGTCTGTCTGTCTGTCTGTCTGTCTGTCTGTCTGTCTTTATTACTCCCTGAATGTCTGCCTGTGTGCCTTTCTTTCTGTGTGTCTGTCTGCATTCTTGCCCGTATGTCTTACTTCGTTCTGTCTGTGTCAAATTTGATTCACTACCTGTAAGAAATAAATCACTTATCGTGTAAAAATAGCACATTATGTGGAGGCAGAGTAGACGCAGCAATTATATAAAAGAAACCATTGTAACTGCAGCAGCAGACACAGTAGCAGTAGCAGCAGCAGCAGAAGAAGAAGAAGAAGAAGAAGAAGAAGAAGAAGAAGAAGAAGAAGAAGAAGAAGAAGAAGAAGAAGAGGAAGAAGAAGAAGAAGAAGAAGAAGAAGAAGAAGAAGAAGAAGAAGAAGAAGAAGAAGAAGAAGAAGAAGAAGAAGAAGAAGAACTGAACCAACAGAGAAAGAAATAACCAAAGAACACATGCACATACTAAAGAATCATGTAGCAGAGAATGAATGAACAAATAAACAGCCAAAGAAACAGCAAAGACACGAAGGAATCGCCACTTGCTTCACACGCACTGACAAGAAAGACAAAACCGTGTTTGATGTGAAACACCCTTAAGACGCGGAATCCAGAAGGTCGATGAGACAACTTTAGTTCCATGATGCCCTCATGGACAGGGCAGAGGAGGTGGGCGATGCCCCAGGATCTGCAGAAGAGGGGTGAAAACACACTGCACAACAACAGAGGGGGAGAGGGAGTTTGAGAGTAAAGGAACCATGCATTGATTAGCGTAGGAGGATTACGTGTATCGGAGGCGCCAAAACCGGTCAGAGGGAAGGGAGAGAGGGAGAAAAAAAAAAAAAAAAAACAGAACGTAAACAGGAATAGCTGTTAAAGAAGTAACTGTTTCTTTTTTGCTTCTGCACCCACGAACCCCGATAGGAAATAGAAGATGTAATAGAGATATGGGTAATTTCTCAATCGGCTACGGGAATGGGCGTGGGAGGGAGGGAGAGGATGGGGAATGGAGAGAGTATCAAGGGGAGAGGAGAGAGTAAGGATAGATGTGGAGGGGAGGGAGAGGGAGAAGTGAGGGAGGGAGAAGGACAGAGGAAGGGGGGGGGGGCTAGAGGCAGGAAGGGAGAGAGAGAGAAAGAGAGGGAGGGAGAAAGAGATGAAGAGAAAAGAGAGAAAGTATTGAGGGAGAAAGAGTGGGAGGAAAAGAGAGGCGGGGATAGAGGGAAGGGGGGAGATCGCGGAGGAGGGAGAAAGAGAGGAGAGGAAAAGAATGGCAGATGGAGAGGGTGAGATATAAGGATAGGTAGGGAGAGAGATAGTGATGGAGAGGGATATGGAGAAAGAGAGAGAGGGAGAGAGATTTAGTAAGAGGAGAGAGAGAGAGAGAACGAAAGAACGCACAAACTTAATTATCAAAGGGTTACGAATTGGGCACGCAGGCCCGTCTGATATTCTGAGAGAGAGATAGAGATAGATAGAGAGAGAGAGAGAGAGAGAGAGAGAGAGAGAGAGAGAGAGAGAGAGAGAGAGAGAGAGAGAGAGAGGGGGGGTCAAGTGAGAGACAGAGAGAGACAGAGAAAAAACCGGCAGAAAGTGACAGAAATGTACAATGTAATGCTCTTGTCTGCATGTGACATCTTGTGAAAGATGATATGCTGGCTCACAGTCGCCCTAGTGGCTCATCATCAAGTGTCTTGCCAACTGGCACAGGAGTGCTTTCATCTCCACAGATCTCGCTTTCGTCTCCTCAGATTGCGCGTTCATCTCTACAGATTTCGCTGCCATCTCCACAGATGTCACTTTCATCTCTACAGATCTCGATGCCATCTCCACAGATCTCGCTTTCATCTCCACAGATCTCGCTTTCGTCTCCACAGATTTCGCTTTCATTTCCACAGATCTCGCTTTCATTTCCTCAGATCTTGCTTTCATCTCCACAGATCCCGCTTTCGTCTCCTCAGATCTCGCTTTCATCTCTACATAGCTTGTTGCAATCTCCTCAGATTTCGCTGCCAACTCCACAGATCTCGCTGTCATCTCTACATAGCTTGTTGCAATCTCCTCAGATTTCGCTGCCAACTCCACAGATCTCGCTTTCATCTCTACATAGCTTGTTGCAATCTCCTCAGATTTCGCTGCCAACTCCACAGATCTCGCTTTCATCTCTACATAGCTTGTTGCAATCTCCTCAGATTTCGCTGCCAACTCCACAGATCTCGCTTTCATCTCTACATAGCTTGTTGCAATCTCCTCAGATTTCGCTGCCAACTCCACAGATCTCGCTTTCATCTCTACATAGCTTGTTGCAATCTCCTCAGATTTCGCTGCCAACTCCACAGATCTCGCTTTCATCTCTACATAGCTTGTTGCAATCTCCTCAGATTTCGCTGCCAACTCCACAGATCTCGCTTTCATCTCTACATAGCTTGTTGCAATCTCCTCAGATCTCGCTGCCATCTCCACAGATCTCGCTGCCATCTCCACAGATCTCGCTGTCATCTCCACAGATCTCGCTGCCATCTCCACAGATCTCGCTGTCATCTCCACAGATCTCGCTGTCATCAGAACACAGGAAGTTTCAGAACGAGGCCTGTCATCCGTCCGGCCGTGCTGACCGTCAAATCTGCTAACGATATTCCTCCTCCACGTCACCTCCTCAGTCCTCCCTCATCATTTCTCTTGTTCTGCCTCCGTCTCCTCCTCCCAGTCGTCACGATGTTATGCAATGCCTCTCTTCTCATCATCATCATCATCATCATCATCATAGTCATCATCATCATTATCATCATCATCAACATCATCATCATCATAGTCATCATCATCATCATCATCATCATCATCATCATCATCCAGTGCCTTGCCGGCTGGTGTGGGCAATCATAATTTCCCACAAATAGCAATCTCCAACGGCATGGATCTATTCGTGTGTTGACTCCCTTTCGTGCCAGGACACAAGACTGTCGTGAATTTCCACACGGTGTCTTCCTCTATCTCACTTTCCGCAAATCTTTCCGGTTGTCACAACATGTTCCAATTTTTGCCTTCTCATAATGTGGCCAAAAATTATGGCTGCTTCTTTCTTATGTTTGTGATAACATCAGAAAACATCAATCACCATTTCACATTATCTGACAAAATAACCGATTCCGATTCCGATTTGTAGAAAAAAAAAAAAAAAAGAAACTTTCCACCTCGTTCAACCCGCGTCCATGGCGTCGGTTATAGTTGTGGTGGTTCATGGTGCGGGATAAGTTTGATAAGTTTCTCTGCGCCAGTTTTTCTGCTGGCTTATCGATATTGAAGGTCATGCCTGTGACGTCAGCTTGGGGTAGTTGGTTGGCCGGCAAGTTTGTCTGTGGGTCCGTCTCCTCCGATGATTTCCTTTGTCAGTGTTGGCTCCTTGTGCGTTTTACTTTGTCTGGTTTTGGTCCTTATAAGGACTTTTTATTTGCTCAATTTGCCTCCTTTTCTGTGTATTTTCTTTAGGAGCTTGTCGATGTTTTCACTTTCTCCCTTGCGCTTTTGTTCTCTCTTGAGTTTGAGTTTCTGTTGCCTTTCGATTTCTTCCTGTCTTGTAAACCATGGGAGGCATTCTCCGTTATCGTGATAGCACCAGTTTGGGTATTCCTCAGTTAGGTGTAGCTCTGGGTATTCTGGAGAGGTCTGCCAGTGCTTGAATTTCTTGATAACGCTGTTTGTCTCCTTCTTATGATTGTGTATAATGTTCTACTTCTATTAGCCCCTCCCAGGCAATCGCTGTTAGTTACTCTGGCAGTCCAAGGTATTCACAACATTCGTCTCATGGCCATGTATCCGTTGTCTTCAAGCTTTTCCTAATATTTTCTTTCGGGGTGTTTAGTAATTCAGTGTTGTGCAGTAGAACATGTTCTGTGCACTAACCAAGAACTAACTGGGTTTTGCCTTATGCAGTAATGAGTGGCTGCTGGTTTTTATTGTGCCTGCCGCTTCCATCGACGATGAACTGTATTTTTCCTTTGTGTTGGAATTCTGGCAGCGGCATTATACATAATATATTTGTGCGGGCTGTTGGTTTGTCGAGGCTCCTGTCTGTTTCACGTTTCAGATGGGGCAGTGAGAAGAATTGTGTGTGTGTGTGTGTGTGAGTGTGTGTGTGTGTGTGTGTGTGTGATATTAACTGGCACAGGAATGGAGCATATTGAGGCGACCCTTTGTCGTGAAGTTGGGACCGCGACTAACTAACCACTAACTAGAACATGTTCTATAGAGATTATTAAGGATCATCATCATCACATGCCGAATAGATCCATAGATGCTCTGATCGCCTCCTGAACATCCCCGCCAGTGTATATAGCCAGATCGTACCAGTTCTGTGTTGGTTAATCAGATGTCTTGTGGTCTTGACAAAATGTCCATGTCTGGCGGCTCCCCGCTTCACTCCCATCTCCCTCACTCTGGTCATGTCTGGCAGATCCCCGCTTCACTCCCATCTCCCTTACTCTTGACAAAATGTCCATGTCTGGCGGCTCCCCGCTTCACTCCCATCTCTCTCACTGTGGTCAAAAGGTTCATGTCTTGGCCACTCCCCGCCTCACTCCCACCTTCCTCACTCACACCTCCCTAACTCTGGACAAGGAAGCTGATTCCCAAGTTTCCTTGACGTCATCTGTTCTCCCAGCATCTCTTACACTTGGGTCCAAGTGAACCAATCAGCCAACCTAAAAAACTAACCACGCAACCAACTAGCCACTAACCAATCACTCAGCCAACCATCCTCAACAACCCACACACGAGCGAATCCAACAACAAATCCACCCACTCACGATGCAACCAAATATCGAACTAACTAACCAACCATTCAACCAACCATCTCAAACGAACAAGTCAACCAACTAACCAACCAACTAGCCACTAAGTCACACACCAGCCATCTACCAACCACCCACACACGAACTACCATAACAACAAACCCACCCACCCACCAGACATTGTTTTTACTGTGTGTTTACTATCAGTCAGACGAATCATGTCATTTGATATAAATAGTCCGTGCCAACAAAAGTAGGCCCCGGCCCGTGAACAAGCATCTACCCCAAAAATAGACAGAGATAGATCAAACAAAAGTACACTTGGTGTCAAAGTTCACACTGGTTGCTGTCACCCCACCATCATCATCAAGTGCCATATTCCAAGCAGAACTTTGCCTCCTTCACAGTCGTTTGAAATGTCTCTTTATCATAAATCAGATATCCCGCCGCTGTGTACGTCATGTGTAGAATATCTATCATGTCTTGAAACCATCTAGGTTGTCGCCTTCCTCTTCGCCGCTTCTCCAAGACACCGTCCTCTGTAATTATCTTTTGCAGACACAATTATCTTGTTTGGTTGGTTTTGTTTTTTAGCAGTGGTCCTTTTATATGTCTTTAGATAAGTTTGGAAAAATTGTGGATGGTGAATGGTGGATGGTGAAGAGATTAGACCTAGAATCGCTACGGCAAAGGTAGCCTTTTGCAAGATGGAAAGTATACTGACTAATAAAAAGACATAATTTGCAATAAGAAAAAAAAAGTGTTGAAGTGCTACATAGAACCTGTACTTTTGTATGGAGGTGAAAAGTACACGATGAGCAGACGTGCTAAAAAAACATCAAATGACAGTGGAAATGTGGTTTCTGAGCGAAATGCAAAGAATACCATGGACAGACAGAAAAGCTAATGGACAAATCCTACAAGAAACAAATGAAAACCGCAGACTGATTAGAGAAATTAGACGTAAACAGTCAAATCTTTTTGAGCATGAAATGATAAAAAATAAACTAGAGAACTTGGTGACAACTGGCAAGATTGATGGGAAAAGAATACGGGGAAGGTAGAGAAGTAAATATCTGGATGGCTTCACCACATGGTATGATCCGGACAAGAACACAGAGCTGATCCAGGACTCTGGTGATCGTGTAAGACGGCCATGACACAACACTGTCCATAATTTTTCTCGCTGTCTTCCTTTATCTCTCTTTCCACAAATAGTTGCAGTTGTTACAACAAGCATCACTTTTTAATTGCTCAAATGTGGCCCCAAAATTGATGACTGCCTCTTTCTGATATTTGTGATAATGCATTTGTTCATGATATAGTCAGGATACAACCTAGCAGAATTCACAATGAAGGCTAAAGACTGACAACATCAAGATATGGTATAGATACAACCTAGCAGAAAGTACAACGAAGGCTGAAGACAGGCAAATAGATATAGTCAAGATGAAGCTAACAGAACGTACAACGAAGGTTTAAGACAGGCAACAAGATATGGTCAATATACAACCTAGCAGAAAGTACAACGAAGGTTGAAGACAGGAAACAAGATATGGTTAAGATACAGCCTAGCAGAACGTACAGCGAAGGTTGAAGACAGGAAACAAGAAATGGTCAAGATATAGCTAACAGAACGCACAACGAAGGTTGAATACAAGCAACAAAATATGGTCAAGATACAACCTAGCAGAAAGTACAACGAAGGTTGAAGACAGGCAAATAGATATAGTCAAGATGAAGCTAACAGAACGTACAACGAAGGTTTAAGACAGGCAACAAGATATGGTCAAGATACAACCTAGCAGAAAGTACAACGAAATCCCAGAAAATACACTGCAAACCCTTTACGCTACCTACTGCGGAGGACCATCAGACGATTCATTTTTTTTTCGCATATCCTTTACAGGACATCGCTGTCAACGTCAGCATTTTTCAGCTGATTGTTGATTTCTTGGCAAGATTACTCTCAGAAGTTTGCCATTGCTTTCTGAGCGACTGGCTCACATACCCCGTAAGTTACCGCCGCGGAGAAAGACGTTACACCCCTAGGCCAGGTGGCATAATCATCAATATTGAGACTTTTCGCTGGCTGTTGAAAATGAGGACGGAACACGTATGTCCGGAGTGCAATAGTGTTGATTCTTAACGCAACTCAACTTAACATAATCCACTTCCGCACCCATCCAAGCACTACAGCCAAGTCTCCAGGCCTCAGGTGATCCACCACCACACAATTCAAAATTACCTGACACACCATTTGTGCTTGGAACATCCTCTCTCGTTGTAATCATAATTCATTCCAGAAGTCTATATCTTTCACGACACAATCGGTGACTAAAAAATGTGTCCTTCCATTTTCTACGCCCAGATAATTTTCTTACGTATGTGTCCTGAGAATAGCTAGTTTGTTGAATAGCTCCCCTCTCTTTGCTTACTGATAAAGGAAAGCAAGCCAGCTTTGCATAATGTACGTAGACTGTGTCGCGGGTTGTCGTGGGTTTACGGCAGAGTCTCACACGCTTCTGCATTCCGTGGGAGAGCCTAGGATATGTTAACATGCCGTAAGTTGTTTCATTCATTCATTCATTCATTTGTTCATTCATGTATTTCTTTGTTCATTCATTTGTTGAGTCATTCGTTCATTTAGTCTTCTTCTTCTTCTTCTTCTTCTTCTTCTTCTTCTTCTTCTTCTTCTTCTTCTTCTTCTTCTTCTTCTTCTTCTTCTTCTTCTTCTTCTTCTACTCCTCCTCCTCCTCCTCCTCCTCTTCCTTCTTCTTCTTCTTATTCTTCTTCTTCTTCTTCTTCTTCTTCTTCTTCTTCTTCTTCTTCTTCTTCTTCTTCTTCTTCTTTTTCTTCTTCTTCTTCTTCTTCTTCACCTCCTCCTCCACCTTCCCCCTCTTTCTACTCCTCCTTATTCACCTGGCTTTTTTTGGTGTGCATATCCCAGTTACAGGACATTGCAATCAACACCAGAATTTTTCAGCTGCTTGGCAAGATTTACGTTCAAAAGTTTGCCATTGCTTTCTGAACGACCGGCTCTCTTACCTTTCCTAAGAAACCAACGCGACGCGATCCGCTGCCGAATCTCGCGCAGCTGTGTTTCGTACGTGAGTATACGGGCTTACGAACAACGTCCTTAACCTCTTCGTCAGAGAGACCGGCATTCACCTCACTAGGGACCCTTTTAGGGACATCGACGTTTATTCTTTAACCGAAGTACTGTAGCCATTATATAAGGCAGCAGGTTCGAATCCTGGTGATCTTGCAGTTGTCAATTCTGATATAGTCTAGCGTCCTATATTGCCTACTCATTTCCTCTACTTCTGTAAGTTTCGATCAGTACCAATGAGTGTATTTCTCATGCTGTTTCAGCTACAAGAGTTCCAAAACAATATATATTTTTTGGTACTTTTACGACTGGTTAAATTTCAACCATTCGATGAAGGGATCAAACAGTCAGCCACTAACTTATTTGATTAATTAATCAGTAGACTACCAACCAATGATTAGATAAATCAAACAATCAATCATTAATACAATCAGTCAATTAAGTTACCACACATTCAATATATCAGTCAAAAAATCAGCCTTTCAATAAATCAATTAATCAACAATAATCACGCCCGTATTTTGCCGGGACCCATACGGGGGAGCAAAGAATAGTAACACTATTGCCTACCATGCACGTCGTAAGAGGCGACTAATGGGGGCTATGGTTCCGTCGCCCTGCTACTGAGTGAGTGCGTGGCGCGACACTGTGAGCTGTGAATTTCGCATGGAATGCTTTTACATTTGTTCGCAGTATGTAGCGTGAACTGCATGTTCGGAACGATGGCGGCCGGCTGTTAATGGATTGACTGGTTTGCCTTTTCGGTTCACGAGTGCATTTTTCAGGAGACTCCTGGGAGTCGTCGCTGGAGCTATGGAGCTCGTGATTTGTGCGGCGCTTTCTGCGGGTTGCCCTGCGGAAAGAGACCGAGCCATATCGGATAAAACCCGGGTCAATGAAGTCTTTCCAGTGACTGCCGTTTCCATCGACAATAAACTATTTCTCGTGGAGGCCTTTTGTGTTGGCATTCTGGTGGCGGTATTATGCACAGTGCGGGCTGTTGGCTTGCCGATACCCCTGTCTGTTTCATTTTTCATATGGGGCAGTGAGGAGCATTTTGTGTGATATTCACTGGCACTGGAACAGAGCATAATGGGGACGACCCGTTGCCGTGAAGTTGGAACCGCGAATAACTGACTGACTGACTGACTGACTGACTGACTGACTGACTGACTGACTGACTGGCTGGCTGGCTGGCTGGCTGGCTGGCTGGCTGGCTGACTGGCTGACTGACTGACTGACTGACTGACTGACTGACTAATCAACATAAACTCAATAAATCAACCAATTTACTTACCTACTAACCAGTCGATCGATAAATTTGTCTCTCCGTCCGTCTTTCTGTATATATGTCTGTGTATCTCTCATCTGTGCATCTCTGTCTGACCTCTGATTAGTTTGATACCAATTCGATAGAATCGGCTTGGCGTCAGTACTCGGATGTCGACCTCAATTTACTGCTGTTGAATTAATATGGAATCTGGAGTTAAGGGTCGGTAGAATAACTTTTTATGGTTAAGATCGTTAAACAGAAGTTAGTTGCATATCCTTTACATGACGTCGCAGTCAACACCAGCATTTAATTTTGCTGTTGTGATCTCTTGGCAAATTTGCGCTCAGTAGTTTGTCATTGCTTTCTGAACGATTGACACCCATCCCATTTCGTAACAAACCAACGCAAGACGGTTTGCTGCCAAATCGTCTGCAGTTGCGTTTCGAACGAGGGTAAGCAGGATTACAAACTGCGTCCGTAAGCCCATTGCCACGGAGCAGGCTTAAGCTCGTTAGGACACAATATTTGTTATTATGTTGTCTTTCTTCGCTTTCTTTAGGGCAGCCAATTTTTAGTGTTCAGTCACTGCAACTGAAAACAACAAATGTCGCACGCCTGAAGTCCTAATATGCTGTACAACACACACACACTCCCCGCGAAGATTTCACTTTCGTACCTGGCCGGGATTTAACCCGCCACCCTAACCGTACCCCGATAGATGCAAGCCACTTTCAGGGTCTAGAGGTCAGCGTGGCCGAATGGATGCGAACACCTGTTCTTAAACACCCTGCGTGCTGATGCTAAGCAGCGGGTTCAACCCCTACACCAGTTTGACTAAAATTTCGACTTCTCGTCCTTGACCTGGGCATGTAAATTACCTCTGAAGTCGGAGTGGGCTCGCCTGATGGCGAGGGACACAGATAATAGGGGAAAGCTTAATCTATAAGCAAAATTCACCCTCAGTGCTACAAGGAGTAGTGTGTATGGACTATACCTGGATCAAAGCGAGCGAACGCTAAAGAACAATTTCAGGGTCTGAACATCCCGAACGTCTTCCAAATAATTCACGGCCAGCCAATCAATCAAACAATTAAATAATCAAGCAATCCAGCAATCAAGCAATCGAACAATCAAGCATTCCAGCAACCATCCTCGCAACAAGTTGAAAATACTCGCAATCTTTTACGCCCAAGGTAATCGAAAACAAGAAACAACTTGTACCATCACCTAGTGTCCAGGCTGAGAACCGCTGTCTGTTTAACGCGCACCCACCTGTGTTAAAGATTTCGTCATCTCTTTTTTAAGACACTGTGAAAACTCTGAGAAGCACGTAACTGAAAGCACTGAAATAGGTTGCCTCTACCATCCAGCTCGTCTGAGGGTTCCTATGGTGCACGCAGATCTACCTGTCTGGCTGGTTCAAAACAAGGCGCGGGAGGGAGGAAGGTAAGCTTCAAACGATAATCGCATACATGTGTTCTCCTACCCATGGCCCGTGAACCGCATGCGGCTCTTCAAGTCGTTAAATCACGGCTCTCTCTCCATAGGCATTATGTTAGAGTGTTGACAATGAAATATATAAAGCCACGGAGAAAACATGTCCGATTTAAGCTTAATGTAAGACAGTCTGTATGTATTGTGCTTAATCATGACCGGGTTCCTTAATTGTTAGATAGTCGTTAGTCACGGTTCCAACTTCATGGCAAAAGGTCACCCCATAATGATCCGTTCCTGTACCAGTGAATATGACACAAAATGCTCCTCACTGTCATATGTGAAAAGTCCTGACAAACCAACAGCGTGCACAGATATACATGCATAAGGCTGCTGCCAGAATGCCAACACAACGGTCCGCTACTAACATTACAGTTCATCGTCGATGGAAGCGGCACTCACTAGAAAGCTAGCCATAGCACACACATTAGTGCATAAGACAAAACCATCTAGTTCAGCAAATAGCCGTCCGCCATTTTTCTCAATATGCAGCTCACCATGCAAACCACCGAGGACACGTTTAAAATCATTCTACGTGAAATCCACAGCTCACAGTGTCGCTCCACGCACTTACCTCATTAGCTAGACTACGGAACCATGTACTACCAGTCCAACATGAGGAAAATGTGTAAGAAAACAGTTGCCAGCATCAAAAACACTTCAGAGGTCTTAACAGCCCAACAGCCAATCCGCCATATTGGACCTGGATACATCCTTATACGTCACGTCACAGATGTAAAGCTCAAGTGCCAGTCTTGCACACACTGTGGCTTTTCGGACTTGCAGAGGGAACAGAGAAGTCTGCAGCATCAACGTGGCGATGGAAATTCGGTACTTGGTCGGTAGACAAGTCTCTACATCACCTCACTGGGATTGGGGCACACCCTTGTCGGGGCATGGGACGTCAAAATTCAAACTCATTCAAAATATGGGCGAGGGTTTGCGTGGCTGAGAGGTCACGGTTCCTTCCTCATGCTCACAGGCTACATGTTTGATCAGAGCTTTGTGTTGGATTTCCCCCGGGAATTACATATATCTAATGATATCAAACACCCCCTGATCTCTTGGGTAGTGAGATCGGCGACCTAGTCCGTCCTCTCGGATAAGGGCGAAAAACTTCAGGTCCTGTAAAAAAAAATAGCAGTTAAGTTGGTTCCATATCCTTTAAAGACATGACGTCGCAGTCAACCTCAGCATTCTATGTGCTGCTCGTGATTTCTTGGCATGTTTACGTTCATTAGTGTGCCATTGCTTTCTGAACGACCGGCAATCATCATACCATTTTATAAAAACCAAAGCAAGCGGTCTGCTGCCAAATCGCCTACAGCTGTGTTTCGAAGGCAGCGCACGTTAAAAGTAGTACCTTATTTTTTTTTTATCGCAAACCATAAACACTAAGACCACTGCCCTGGCAAATTTGTGAAAGGCAATTAGCTGTGAAGGAGTCTCTGTGGTGAAGTGGTCAAGCCGTTTGACTCGTGCTCCGAAAGTTGTGGGTTCGATTCCGGGCCGCACCTTTCAGTTTACGAGTTAAATGTTTCTGAGACTCCTGTGGGTCGTCGCTAAAAGCTACGGAGTTCGTGCTTTGTGCGACGCTTTCCGTGCTGCGGAAAGAGACCGAGCCATATGGGATAAAACCCGGTGCAATGAAGTCGACCCTGTCGACTTTTAAGCGACTTTTTTTTAGCTGTGAAAGAAAATCCTACCCACGGGTAGATAGAGCCGGTGTTCATGTATAGAATCTGTCTGGAGGAAGAAATCCTTGGACATTACATGCCCAAGTCTATACTCTGGTCATTGACGTGCATCACTAGGTGCGACGTCTCAAAAGCTGCCACAGTTGATGACGAATTGAATGCAAGAATCTCAAAGACCAGCGCGACCTTTGGCACACTGTAAAAAAGTGCTCGAAACCTCTCCTCACTATCTCCCTCAGCTTGCAGCTGTCGGTGACATCAGTTTTGAATTGATTGTCTATTCTTCTTTGGTCCCTTGCGTGGCGCTCTTAGAAAATCACATGAGACAGTCCTTCAAGAGACAAATGAACAACGGAGATTGATTGGAGAAATTAGACTTAGACAGACAAGATTCTTTGTACATGTCATGCGGAGAAATGGAAAATTTAGTTACAACTGGCAAGCTTGAAGGGACGAGAGCAAGAGGAAGACAAATGGATAAATACCTTGATGGTTTGGCAGGTCGGGACAAGAGCACAGACCTGGTTCGAGACTCTAGTGACCGTGTGTGATGGCGAACCATATCCGCCCACGCCTTTCGGCATGGCACTTGGTGATGATGGCGCTCGTGTCTGGCTTGACCCATTTTGGTGTGATATTCTTGCAGTATGGGCAAGGTTGCAGATTCGCAGTCATATCCTGATTCGGGTAATCACCTCCGCCTCTCTGACGGCATTCAGTATAACAATAAAAGAAGATAACCAACGGCTGCTGCAGGATATAACAACAGGAAATACTAACAGTTAGGTATGTGTAACTCCTGCGAAAAGATGAGGCATACAAAACACGGACACCGTGTACATACCTTACAGCGGACGCTATAATGGTGACCATAAATCACAGTGAAAATCATCATCATCATCAAGTGCTCTGCTAGCTGGCGTAGGCATTCATGGCTCTCCACAGATCTCGGTCTTTGGTTTTCTGGATCAGCTTGGCTGATGATATTCCTCCATGCCACCGTCTCAATACGCCCAGTATCATTTCTCTTGGTCTGCCTCTGCCTCTCTTCCCCTCGATCTTTCCAGTTGTCACGATGTTCTCCCATGCCTCTCTTCTCATCACATGACCAAAGAAACTTTGTCTCTTTCTTATTGTTGTATAGTGTTCTAATTTCATTAGCCTCTTTCAGGCAGTCGTCGTTAGTTACTCTGGCAGTCCAAAGAATTCGCAACATTCGTCTTAAAGACCACATCTCTGTTGCTTCTAAGTTCTTCCTAATTTGTTCATTTACATTCCAAGATTCACTGCCATACAGCAAAACTGGTTCTATATAACATTTCAGCAATCTCTTTCTTAAATTCAGTGATAGTGACTTATTGCATAAGATACTCTTCATCTTCTTAAATTCGGCTTTTGCCTGCCCTTTTTTGCTCTTAATCTCTGTTGTACATCTTCCATCTGATGTTATAAGTACCCCTAGGTACTTTAAATTATCCGCTTGGTTAAGAATTTCCCCTTCTATTTCTATGTCACATTTTGGTGTCACCATTTTCTTTGATATCACAATTGTGACTGTTTTCTTGATATTCAAGGAGAGTCCTGTATGTGCACTCTCTGTTACTACAATGTCCAACAATTGTAGTAGGTCTGTTGCATTATCCGCCACCAATACTGTGTCATCTGCATAGCGTATATTGTTTATATTATAACCTCCGATTAGTATTCCTGGCTTTTCTTTGATCTCTCTCATTATTACTTCACTATAGAGGGAGAAGAGATCTGGTGACTAGACACACCCCTGTCGTACTCCTAGCTGTATGTGTTCATAACTACCATCTTTATTTCCCATTTTAATTGCTGCTACTTAGTTCCAGTAAATGTTAGAGTGAAAATTTTAAAAAAAAATGTTGAAAGAAAGAAAGAAACCCCAAAGTTATATAATATTTAAATAATAACAAGTATTTTTGGACACAACAAACGATTATTTCGATGATACTTATCTTCAGCATAAACGGAACAACACAAACATATATCAATAGAAACATGAAATTATAAAATAATATTAAAAAACACAACTCCTTGGTTGTCAAGAGGCGTAATAGTTGAGTTCAGTTCGGTTTTGAAAGGTGCTCTTTTTCTACACAAGTTGAGTCCAATTATGTTTTAACAAGTGCCAAATAATAAACTTGTGGCCAAAGGTATGCAAACAGTCAGATATGAATTTATAGAGGGAAGTCAGCAGAGTTTTAACAACTGAATTGGACTCAGCACGTACCTAACTGTTTGTGTGTCCTATTCAACATATCAGCCCTGTCAATTGCTCGTCCGATGTCCACAGCTGCCCGGCCCGCAAGCCTATCAGCTTACTCATGTCCTCTTACACCCGCGTTGCCAACCAATCAACTGACCAACCATCTTACCCACCAATAAAATAACTAACCAACCAACCGTCAAACCAATTAATGAGCCACCCAGCGAACCTATCAATTAACCAACCAACATAACAAAAAATTAGCAGCTAACCAACATAACAAACAACCAACCAACCTAACAACCAACCAACCCACCTACCTACCGACCCTCTAACCTACGAACCAACCTACCAATCTACCAACTAACCAAGCAGCCAGAATACACGAAGGAAGCTGAGGCCATTCTTTTTCTCACTTAGTGAGACAACGAACATAGGCATCAAACCCGCGTCCTCTGGCGCTCATGGCAGTGTCCAGGTAGTCCCAAATCAACTACACAAACACTTCCTTAACCCTTACCACTCCAGAAACATTACTGTAATCTGCGCTATCATTAAACATAAGAACACCAGACATTCCTTACATCTCACCCTCCTCCCGGTTTCTCCCCTCCCGCCCGCCTCCGCCACTCCTCTCACCTGTTGAGCAGCAGTTCCGTCATCTCTCCTACCTGGACGAGAAACAGGTCTCTTGTCTTGATCCACTTTTTGTAGTCGTCTTCTCAAAGTAGATTTTTTTTCTTTTCTCGGAAGGTAAAAGGAAAGTTACAACATTCGCTTGGGATTTCTCGGCCTACTCAATCGATGTTGTATTAAGAAAGTGTGTGTTGTAGAAAGTTACAACATTCGCTTGGGATTTCTCGGCCTACTCAATCGATGTTGAATTAAGAAAGTTTGTGTTGTAGGAAGGTAAACATTCTAACATGAAGGACAATACTCGCGTAAGTAATATGGTGTGTAGGCTGTGTGTCTTATAATTCTGAATATATTTAACATTCATTCATAATGTGCTATGCCGATAAGCGTGGACGGTCATGATTCGCCATCTTACACGATCACCAGAGTCGTGGATCAGCTCTGTGTTCTTGTCTCGACTATACCACGTGGCCAAGCCACCCAGGTATTTACTTCTCTCTCTTACCCGTGTTATCTTCTACTCGATCTTGCCATTTGTCATCAAGTTCTCCAATTTATTTCTTTTCATAATGTGACCAACACATTTTGACTGTCAACATCTAATGTCACTAATCAGTTTACGATGTTTATTTGTTTCTTGTTGGACTTGGCCATTGGTTTTCCTGTCTGCCCATGGTACTCTGTGCATTTTCCTCAGACACCATATTTCAACAGCCATCAGATTTTTTTTTTGTTTTTTGTTTTTTGCGCTCGTCGGCTTTGTACTCAAGCGTAGTCCATACACACTAATTCTAGTAGTGCTGGACTGAATTTTGCGTGTGAATTAGCTTTCCCTATTAACAGTGCCCCTCGCCATCAGGTGAAACCACTCTGACTTCAGAGGTACTTGTAATTTACGTCCCCAATTCAAGGACGATAGGTCAACATTTTAGTTTAACTATCCAGTGTAGGGGTTAAACGACTTTCTCCGTAATCCCGTTTATCCATGTAGGGTAACGCAGCGCGCGAGAATTTCTAAGCGGTTCTCGCCGCGTTGGTAACTTATGGGATAAGTGAGTCGGCCGCTCAGAAAGCAATGGCAAACTACTGAGCGTAATCTTGCCAAGAAATCAACTAAAGCGGTAAAATGCTGGTGTTGACAGCGATGTCCTGTAAAGGATATGCGAAAAAAAAAATCCAGTGTAGGTGTTGAACCTGCATCAGCACACCGGATGTTTAAGAACACGCTCTCTTATCCATTCGGTCATGCTGACCTACAGTCATCAGACGTTTTTCAGCTTGTCTGCTTATTATCCACGCTTCACATCCACACAAAAGTACAGGTTCTATGAAGCATCTCAACACTCTTTTTCTCGTAGCAACTGATATCTTTTTATTGGTCAGTATGTTTTTCATCTTACAAAAGGCTACCTTCGCAATGGCGATTCTTGTTCTAATCTCTCCAAGGCATCTCCTTTCACATGTTATAACTGTTCCGAGATAATTGTACCTATTCACTTGTTGAAGAATATTCCCATTTACTTGTATATTATAATGTGTTATTTCTTTCTTCCTAGTGACTACCATAATCTATGTCTTCTTACAATGTAACTCTAATCCTAGTTGTTCACTGTGTGTAACATATGCATCTACTAAATGTTGCAGATCCTGTTCATTGTCTACAATCAAGACTTAACAGCACCAAATTAAAAGCATGCTTGGGTCAAACAATTATGGATGGCGAAAGATGGAAAATAAGGGTGTCTTACAGTTTTCTGTCTTAACGGTTGTTAATATGGTAGCAGACATGTTGTTTTATAACGCAATGACAACACTTGGGCCATATATAAGCCCATGGCAAATACGGGAAGTCGTTTAAGACAATTAATCATCCCATGGCATGTTATCAGTTAACTCAGTGGTTCTCAACCGGTGGGGAGGAATTCCCCCCTCTCCCGGGGGGGGGGGGGGAGTTTTGGGTTTCGGGGGTTGGGGGGGGGGGAATTAAGATTACTTCAAGATCTCGTTAATACAAGAACCGATGACTTAATATTGTTTTTCCCTTCATACTTTACGGTTTTGTACTTCTCGCCCTTCTGAAATTCGTTTTATAACGTAAGTAGACTCGGAAATCACGTTTTATATAGTCGTCTATACTTTTTCTAGTATGTGTTATTAAAATTAGCTTCCATTTTTACATATACTGTGCAGGGGAGGGGGGGGGGTTATAGGCAGGAAATACGAAAGGGGGGGGGGGCGACGTTCTGAACATATGGTAAAAGGGGTGCATGGACCAAACAGGGTTGAGAACCACTGAGTTAACTGATTCAGTGCGGAAGGATAATATATCGCCAAATATGACCTCCCGTAAGGACAACAAGACGATATATCGTCATATTAGAATCATTGTGTTTTTTGTTTGTTTGTTTGTTTGTTTGTTTATGTTTTGTTTGGTGGTGTTTTCCGCAAATCCAATGCTCAGTGAACGGGAATTTACAGTATGATTGCACTTGTTCATGAGATTGTGTGTTAGTATTATTGCACTTGTTCATGTGATTGTGTGCTAGTATTATTGCACTTGTTCATGAGATTGTGTGCTAGTACTATTGCATTTGTTCATGAGATTGTGTGCTAGTATTACTGCACTTGTTCATGAGATTGTGTGTTAGTATTATTGCACTTGTTCATGTGATTGTGTGCTAGTACTATTGCACTTGTTCATGAGATTGTGTGCTAGTATTATTGCACTTGTTCATGTGATTGTGTGCTAGTGCTATTGCACTTGTTCATGTGATTGTGTTCTAGTATTATTGCACTTGTTCATGTGATTGTGTGCTAGTATTATTGCACTTGTTCATGTGATTGTGTGCTAGTACTATTGCACTTGTTCATGTGATTGTGTGCTAGTATTATTGCACTTGTTCGTGAGATTGTGTGCTAGTACTATTGCACTTGTTCATGAGATTGTGTGCTAGTATTATTGCACTTGTTCATGAGATTGTGTGTTAGTATTATTGCACTTGTTCATGTGATTGTGTGTTAGTATTATTGCACTTGTTCATGTGATTGTGTGCTATGTTTGGGTCAAACCTACCTTTTGTTTGGCACTGAATCAGGTCATGACTTCATTGCTGGCCACTGTTTGTCTTCATAATAGCTTTACTGGCGCCTTGCTGTTTGGACAGACGATAGTTTGTTACATTGTGCTTTACAAAGGCATAAAACTACATCCCATGGTGGTAACTAATGTGATTGATCAGACCAATTCGCGCTGTAAATGTCCGTCCACAATGGATACATGTTAACACATGATCATCTCCACCAACATTGATCATCTTACGTCTCATACGCTCAGTATGTGACCTATCTGCAATCATGTTCTTCTTTGTCTTTATTTCATTCGGGATCTTATGCTCCATGCAACGCGATCAGTAGCCGCTTGCTCCAAAGGTACAATATCAATGCCTGTAACAATCATGTCACACTTACACACATCTTTGTACCGTAGTAGACGCCGACCCCGAGATCTTTTACCCATTTTTAATTCACCATAAAAGCTGTCCTTTGGTATTCTACCATCGTCCATCACCCTCTGTGTTCTGTCCATCTAAGTCTACGAAGACTGAACATGGAACAAACACCACCAGATCTTTCCAATACTTTGGTGTTTGTGATCGTATATTGCCACTTAATACCAAGTATATCTTGCAGACACAGCATATAAAAGATGTTTAAATGTTTCTCTTGGTGTGGGTTAGTAACAGCTCCAGTCTTATTGTATGTATTTACATACATACATATTGATTATTTGGTTGTTTCGGGATTTGAAATTTAAATATTGAGCACAACTTACTACTGGCAACGCTGATCGTATTATGGTATGAACCTAAGGCCTATCCACGTCAATATGGATACATACATATGTTTTTCCTTATGCGTGAGTATGTTTACTGGTATGTATTTGTGTAACTATGCACATATATTGATACACATGCAACTATTTACTAATTCTAATTTTACTTTCGTTTTCTATCGTTTCCGCTTCCTGTATGCCTTTCTCGTTTGATATTCCCGTTTTAAGTTAAAACATTTCTTTATTGTTCCGTTGATAAAGATTTGGAAACGCTGGCCTTGTCTCTATCTCTGCGTCTTTCCCCCCATTCGTCAAGCTTCGTCTCAGTCATATTTTGTGTTTTTATCCCGGCAGGCCGAAAGTATGCCAAGAATTAATGCCCGCCCTCTGCCCTCCTCACTCTGTTGTTTATTTTGTCTGCTCGTCACGTGACAAAGTCGCGCCGACAGTAACAAATCACGCTCCGAGCCTAACTCCTGTCTGCCTCCGAGACTAATCTGTTGAGGCTGGCATTTTTCAGCCTCTTCTGGCTCATGTTCATACCAAATTCATTTGCTTAAGACGCGTATTGAACCGGGCCTGGGATCATCGACTCACCTACCCCACTGTAGTTAATTCCGGGCGCGGTGTGTGCCTGTTAAGCGTTTGCTGTGCGTTCACCTCATGTCTGTACTGTACTGCCGGTGGTGGTGGTGTGGGAAGGAGGAGGAGGAGGGGGGGGGGGGTGTTCGACACCACGTGTCTGTACTGCCTGTGGTAGGAAATTGGACATATCATCCCTGTGATGCGGATGTGAAGTTTTTTCCCTTGTATGTGTGTGTGCGCGTGTGTGTGTGTGTGCGCGCGCGCGCGTGTGTGTGTGTGCGTGTGCGCGAACACAATAGTGTCTTTCTTGGTTTACGAAAAGCTACCCCCGAGCAGGTCCTACAGGTAGCTCCCACTGATAGGTCCCAATGGTAGGTCCTAGGGATAGGTTGCACCGATGTGTCCTATAGATGTGTATGTGTGTGCGCACAGTAGTTTTTATGTTTCTTGGTTTACCTACTGGTAGGTCCCACGGATAGGTCATAAGTTTATGTTCCACGGGTACGTCCTAGGGTTAGATCCCAGGGGTAGGTCCTAAGGGTAGATCCCAGGGGTAGGTCCTAAGGGTAGATCGCAGAGGTAGGTCCCATGGGTAGGTCCTAAGGATATGCCACACGGATAGGTCCTGGAAGAAGAGGAGAAGAAGAGGAAGAAGAAGAAGAAGAAGAAGAAGAAGAAGAAGAAGAAGAAGAAGAAGAAGAAGAAGAAGGAGGAGGAGGAGGAGGAGAAGGAGGATGAGGAGGAAGAAGTATTGTTATATTGTATATTGGACATGTTGGTTTATTAAGTCACAGAAAAGTGTCATGGGTATAAGTATTGTGGGTTGGTCAAGTCACAGAGAATTGTCTTGGGTATAAGTATTATGGGTTTGTCATGTCACAGAGAAATGTCAACACACCAACTGCTCTCGATGTTGGAGATGGCACAATGTGAAGAAATATGGTCGCCTACGCCAGCCGGAAAGACACTTGACACCCAGCTGGGGACTGATTTGACCCATCGACGCACTAATACCGCCCACATTCTACGAAAGTGACAAAACTACAGTTGTTATATGACTCATTTCCTTAACCAATTTTAGTGGTCGCTTCCTTTCCTCTTAAAACTACGATAGATTCGTCTTTTGGAGAAATCAATTTCCTGCAAACAGATTAAGAACGCCAAAGATCGGGGCCGTATTGTTTGCCAGCAATCTTTGATATTAAACACCGTTTGTATGCAAAGTACCTTATACAATTCTCCAGCTTGAGATAGAAGCGCGGGCTTATCTCGGTTTAACATTTAATTTCCCAGAGTCCCTTAATCCCAGGTTTACCTAAAAAACGGTTTAACTTCAAGTGGAAACCATAATTTCCTTAGTGACTTGTCACTCAAATGAAATCCGGACAACTATTAGTTTCCAACAAGCGATAAATCTGTCAGGGAAGAAAGATTAGAAGTTAGAATACGGCCGTTCTTTCTTCATGAAAGGCAAAAATAAACAAAAATGTCTCACAGCAGGGATATGCTTGTGGGTAAGTGAAGTTTTAGAACCATCACACTTTTCTAGAATTAGTTAGTTAATTAGTTAGTTAGTTAGTTAATTACTTAGTTAGTTAATTGGTTAGTAAGTTAGTTATTTAGTTAGTTAGTTAGTTAGTTAGTTAGTTAGTTAGTTGGTTAGTTACTTAGATAGTTAGTAAGTAAGTAAGTAAGTAAGTAAGTAAGTTAGTTAGTTAGTTAGTTAGTTAGTTAGTTAGTGAGTTACTTAGTGAGTTACTTAGTGAGTGAGTGAATTAGTTAGTTAGTTAGTTAGTTAGTTAGTTAGTTAGTTAGTTAGTTATTTAGTTAGTTAGTTAGTTAGTGCGTGAGTGAGTGAGTGAGTGAGTTAGTGAGTTAGTTAGTGAGTTAGTGAGTGAGTGGGTGGGTTAGTTAGTAAGTGAGTTAGCGAGTGAGTGCGTTAGCTAGTGAATGAGTGAGTGAGTGAGTGGTTAGTTAGTTAGTGAGTAGTTAGTTGGTTGGTTGGTTGGTTGGTTGGTTGGTTAGTTAGTTAGTTAGTTAGTTAGTTAGTGAGTTACTTAGTGAGTGAGTGAATTAGTTAGTTAGTTAGTTAGTTAGTTAGTTAGTTAGTTAGTTAGTGCGTGAGTGAGTGAGTGAGTGAGTGGGTTAGTTAGTGAGTTAGTTAGTGAGTTAGTGAGTGAGTGGGTGGGTTAGTTAGTAAGTGAGTTAGCGAGTGAGTGCGTTAGCTAGTGAGTGGGTGAATTAGTTAGTTAGTTAGTTAGTTAGTGCGTGAGTGCGTGAGTGAGTGAGTGAGTGAGTGGGTTAGTTAGTGAGTTAGTTAGTGAGTTAGTGAGTGAGTGGGTGGGTTAGTTAGTAAGTGAGTTAGCGAGTGAGTGCGTTAGCTAGTGAGTGAGTGAGTGAGTAGTTAGTTAGTTAGTGAGTAGTTAGTTGGTTGGTTGGTTGGTTGGTTGGTTGGTTGGTTAGTTAGTTAGTTAGTTAGTTAGTTAGTTAGTTAGTTAGTCGCTGTTCCAATAGTACAGCAAAGGGTTACCTCATTACGCTCCGTTCTTGTACCAGTGGCCGGCTTCCTGGCTTAGAGGTTAGCAACTTTTCTCCGTAATCTCGTATACTTTCGTAAGTAACCTGACGACGGTGAGAATTAGCAGTGGTTTGAATAGCGTCGGTAACTTACGGGGTATGTGAGCCGGCCGTTCAGAAAGCAATGGCAAACTACTGAGCGTAATCTTGCCAAGAAATCAACAATCAGCTGAAACTTGTACCAGTGAATATCACATTATCCTCCCCATTGCCCCATGCGAAGAGTAGAAGAGACAGGATTCTCGACAAACCAACAGCCCGCACAGGAGAGTGGGTACGTGAAGTCTTAGAACCATCACACTTGTCTAGAGTGCTGAAGAAATAGGTGGTCAGGCTTTCCCTCTCGTAGCGAACGTTGAGAGCAGGTCTCGACCTCTCGTGCTTTCATGCCATTGTTTTAGTTATTGTTTTATTGTATCGTCGTTTCATGTGAATACCGTACAAGGAACCGCGGCGGCAGAAAGGTTTGCGCGCTTGTCTGTCAAGAACATGTTCTTCTCTGTTTATATTTCGGGGAAATGCGAACGAACGAACGAACAAAGAACTTTATTTTGAAAGGGTTAAGAAATTGGGCACGCAGGCCCGTATGACATGCTGCCTCTCCTATTTCTCTGCTGTCATACATTATTTCATTCATACATCACTTATGAAGCTAATCTAAGAGGTCAACAATAACAAATTAAACAATATGCAATAAAACGCAAGCGGTGTTGTGACTTTCTCAGTTTGTCTGGTTTCTCTACATATGCTGTCTATATAGGTTATAAATAAGAGGGGGGAACAGCACACACACAGCCTTGCCGTATTCCGGATCTTATAGTGAAGGGTTCTGAGTGTCCCTCGTTTGTTCTTACTGTGCATTCACTTTTGTTATTTAAGCTTCTACATAAGTCTGTTTCAATAATACATGACTTACTAAATGTAGTAATGTAGTAATGGGTAGCTAAGGTAGATTTCGCCAGAGAAGAAAATGGATTGACGAGATCAAAGACATGTCTTAAATCACACGGAATGATACGATCCAGTGCCATCCATCGGGCGCTGGAACGCCAATTATCCCTCCCCACACCGCTTGACAGCAAAATTGGAAGATGGCGATGATGATGATGATGATGATGATGATGATGATGATGATGATGATGATGATGATGATGATAAAGGTAGATGTAACGTACCACAACTAGGGGAATGTTTATTATACTAGCTGTCCTTTAAGATAATTATTATTATTTGTCTTTTTTTTCCTTAAAAAAGGGGAAGGATGGGGAAACGAGGGGGAGGGGGCGTGTAGTCGGTACTGAGATAGTCTTCACATAGGTTGCGACTGTATATATGAGGATTGGAATCATTTAAATTCACTAAGGGCATACATTGATTGAAGAATCCTGAAGCTGAATAGTATTAACCTCGGACAACCGCCTTAGTAGGTAAGAAAACTAACTACCACGGCTCCTGTTTTTTTTTTTTTTTTTTTCCCGCGTTTCCATCCTGTTTCATGATATTGCGGTCAACACCAGCATCTTTCAGCTGTATGTTGATTCCTAGGCTAGATTACGCTCATCAGCACGCCACGACTTTCTGAGCGACAGGCTCCATACTCTCATAAGTCACTTTTTGCGATTCGAACCACTGCTAATTCTCGTCGCGTCACGTGACGAGAGTATTCGGAGTTAGCGGAGAAAGCTGCTAACCCCTCGGCCACGGAGCCGGTCACGGCTCCTGTTGATGTATGAAATATATCAGTGTGTTCTGTCCAGCGTCGGTCGGCTGTTTTGTGAACAGGGCAAGCTTGTAGATGATGTCATCAAAACATGGCGGCCGTGACAGGAATGCCTACGTTAACATACAGAAGCTGGGGACGTACCACGTAACGTTAGGTTTTGCTTCGTTGCCCTCTGTCTACTCTATGGAGTTCTTTACTGTCTGTCTGTCTGTCAGTCTGTCTGTCTGTCTGTCTGTCTGTCTGTCTGTCTGTCTGTCTGTCTGTCTGTCTGTCTGTCTGTCTGTCTGTCGGTTGGTCGGTCGGTCGGTCTCTCTGTCTGTCTGTCTGTCTGTCGGTCGGTCGGTCGGTCGGTCGGTCTGTCTGTCTGTCTGTCTGTCTGTCTGTCTGTTGGTCGGTCGGTCGGTCGGTCGGTCTGTCTGTCTGTCTGTCGGTCTGTCTGTTGGTCGGTCGGTCGGTCTGTCTGTCTGTCTGTCGGTCTGTCTGTCTGTCTGTCTCTGCCTCTCATTCTCAGTCTCTCCTCCACCCTCAGGCAGCGATAATTGTAAATAACGCTTCCAAGATTCTCGCGGCAACAAACAGTTAGACTGTCCAAGTATATGAAGACTTACCCATGCTACAACGCGTTCAGTGCCATCAAGCCTATGCATGTTGAATCAAACCGTTTGGGTTATCACACAGTGTTCACGTTGACGAGGAATTATCTCATATTTTTTTGTAGTCCCAACATATAGTGATGGTGCTCACTGCTGTAATAGGTTCTGGTATATGGGCTTGTGCTACATTGGGTAGGGGTGGGTGCGGGAAAATGTCAGCAGCAGAAGACGAGGATGAGGAAGGGGGAGAAAAAGCGGAAGAAGACCAAGATCAAGATGAGGAGGTAGAGGACAAGGCAAAAGAAGGATGAGGAGGAGGTGAAGATGATGATGATGAAGAAGAAGAAGAAGAAGAAGAAGAAGAAGAAGAAGAAGAAGAAGAAGAAGAAGAAGAAGAAGAAGAAGAAGAAGGTGGAGGATGGGGAGAATAAGAAGTTAACAGCAACTGAAGAAGAGGAGGAAAAATATATAGAAACATAGTAATCTAAAGAATGTTAGATGTCGAACTAGTTCATGCCCCCTAGACTATAACACACATTGCTACTCGCTACAACTTCTCCAACGAATCACGTAATGGCAATAAAACCTCGTTCACACAGACATAGCCGCAAGGGCATCACGGTCTGAGTTATCCCATTTTCAAATCGCAGGTTTTTCAATATACTTTTAGCATAGTTAGACACAGCGGTTTACATATGCGGAGAACATGACTGACTCGAGGTTTGGTTGGCGGAACGCAGACTGGGTCATCTGTGTAAGTGTTTTTACACCTCTAATCTTTGGTAAATTAGACATTTGGTAGGGGAAAGGGAAGGGACGGGTGGACTTGATAGGGTCACAAATTGTATTTTTTAATATCAGCTTTCGTACCCAATGGTTTTGACTGAAACAATATTTCTTTGGGCATGGATAGTAGTAGTGTGTTGATAGTGCATTATTCATGCGGAAGTGTTTCGCGTGTTGTTTGTTCTCCACACATAATTGACGCATGCTGGCATTTGCCGAGGCCGCTGCAATACAAGTGTGTAACCCTCAAGTATGTAATAAAAGAAAGATATGATTTGTTTGGGAATGTCCCATTTGATGTGTTGTCGGTTCTTGGCGCACCTCAGCTCATCTCAATTCAAAGGACATGATCTTATCTCATCTCATCTCATCTCATCTCATCTTGTTCCTCTTGTATCTTGCGGCGTCGAAGTGAAGTATCTTCTTCTTCTTCTGCGTTCATCCGGAGAATTATTTCGGACATGATTACATTGTGCCTGTTTGCTGCGTTCTTGCGCCGTTAGGCCGACACATCCGACTTCTGCGGGCATTTATTGACCGGGTTAACCTTCCCGGGTGAGATAACGTATAACCAGCGGGAGAGTGCCTGTTTATGGGCTTCATGTATCGATATTCCCATGGACTCTGCTATTCCTCTGCCCATGCTTTTCGTGGCCGTCCTCTTCTTCTGCTTCCCTCTGGTCTGTACATCGTTGCTTGTTGTGATACGTTGTTAGTTGGTAACCCAGCTACATGACAAAACGATTTGATTTGCTGCCTTCAAATAAAATCTAGCGCTGTTGTAACCCCCACTTTAGTCTTGATTTTCTCTCTTCTTGATACTCTGAATATTCTTCTCAGGAATCTCATTTCTGTTGTGATGTTTCTTTTCTCTTTTGACACGATCGTCTGTTAAACTTTAATGTGATAACACTCATACTGAAACATAGTGATATGTGTTGTGTCTTTAGCTAACTAATGTCAGGTCTTTGTCAGATATGACTGAGTTACCATATGACAGTAGGCGGTACTACCTGCTTTTTGTTAACGCCGAACGTTGGCCGACGCTCACCAAACCCGACACCCTACATTGTGCCAACAGCTTCGGCGAAATGACGCAACTGGAAGGGCACAGCGCTTTATCATGGTGCGAGTAAATGCAACCTAAAAATTAAATATCGTGGCAGGACAGATCAGGCCTTAAGCCTTGGTTGGCAACTGGTCTAAGATAGAAGCTCCGACAGGCGGACAGTTAGAGCATTGCTTTGCTGATACGGCAGCTTCTGCAGCTTGTCTTCTTCCAGACGCATTGGTGTCACCTTTCTTCTGGAGTAAACTAGATAAGCCTAGAGAGGGATCATGTTGCATGGGCAACACATGGTCTCTAAATTCAGCCCAGGCTTTGTGTTATAGAGAGGTATAATTGTTGTGCCATTCTGAAGTACAATGTAACAATCTATAATCTGTCGAGGCTGCAATGTGCCAGTTCTAGTTCGTTTAGCTAACAGAATATTCTACGCAGATTTATGTTTGTAGTATATATCTGATGCCGGTCTGCGTGGCGAAGAGTTACGGGCGCGATTTGTAATCCCGTATACCCGGGTTCGAAACACAGCGGTGCTGGTATTTTTCGAAAACGGTATAGGAGCCGGTCGTTCAGAAAGCAATTGCACACTACTGAAGGTAAAACTTGAACAGGAATCACGAATAGCCAAAATGCTGGGGTTGAATGCAAGAAATTGTTTTTTTGATATATCTGACGAAGCACAGCTAAAAGTGTCTGGGAATACATTATGCGATCTAGTGCATAATTCAACCATTAAAATAACAGAAATATGATTTATTCACAAAATAACACATAAATATGATTCATTCATAAAGTAACATAGAAATGTAATCATTTATGAAATGACATAGAAATATGATTCATTCATTGCACTCAGGAATCTCCATACGCGCTCCATCTCCTCATTCAACAGCCAGCGAAAAGTCATACTACTAATCGCCCCGCCTTTAGCTGATTGAAAGTTCTCCTTGTCTCCCCTCTCAGTTTTGTGATTCTTTCAGAACCCCCGCAATCTCATTCTTTCCACATACAGTTCTTAATCTGTCTCTCCCCCCGTCTTCTCCACCTGCTCCCACATGCGCACAACCACCTCTCCCTTGTCCATAAGTCATCTACCACCAAGAGGTGCATTCCTTGCTAGCCTATCAGCCTGTTCATTCCGCCGCACTCCCGCATGGCCAGGGCAAAAATTCCACACAATTCCCACAATCTACGACCTCTGAATCGACGAGAGCCATTCCACACGAACCATTCCTTTATCCATCTTACTAAGCATACTCCTTGAGTCCGAATGAATACAAGGTGTTTTGCAACAATACCACCACCATCTTCTTCATCCTCGCCATCGTGTCGTACACAACACACATTTATCCTCTGTCTGTCACGTGATATCTTTATCTTTTGTTCCAATACTGGAACAAATCCTCCCTCCCTTTCTCCCCCCTTTCATTAAGAAGATTAACACCGTAAATTCAGCGCCGGTGTCAGACAGACAAAAACACCCACCAAGTAATCTCCGGACCGGAGTCAGAAGCGTCGCCTTCGATTTACCGCTCATTTTTTTTTTCCACATTAACTCTTTACAGTCGGGCGGCCACATTAGCGTATACTTGCCTGCATAACCCGTAGTCAGGGGTTCGAATCCTTATAAATGACCCCAGCTTTCAGGTCGACCCAGTTTAGTGTGGGTACCAGAATTTGTTTTGGAAATAAACGCGGCGGGTGTGATATTGACCAAAACACCATCGGAGAACTGATGGGTTTATACAAATATGGTTTAAGCGCCATATACCCAATACGTTATTTCGCCATGGAGGGAACTAAATAAAACACCCAGTGAACCAAGAAATGGGGAAAAAACGCTGGCGTTGGATAGGACGAACACTGAGAAAATCTGAAAGCAAAATAACTATAATGCGTTCACAAATGTTTACCCTCGTTTAAAAATCCATAACTCAGTAACTATCCGAGGGAAAATTACGAGATTTAGCATATAACATTATCATTATGTTCTGGATGTTGCACAGCAGATTGTAGTGTTTGAAAATATGCGGTATATAATTTAAAGATCAGATGAAGTGCATATTATGAAATGTATTACATCTTCACATGGAAACATCAGTGTTCAATCATGAATATTCTCAGTGGTGCACGGGAACTCCCTTATGAGAAGCACGTCACATAGTGGAACGGAAGTGATCAGAGGTTACTGTAAAACAAGTTTGTTAGCATGAATTCAATACATTTTCGCCAAAACATTAAAGCAATGTCGCCGCTTTCCATGATTTCAGTTGATTTGGAACTATCAAAGACATATTCCTTGGGTGGGAGTAAATATAAAACGGCAGGAAACATTTCATTACGATGCAAACAGATACGTTTTGAAACCACTGAACGTGAATAAGGGCAAACACTTGTGAACGCACTATCAACGCCCGCGTAACTAGAACCCACAAGGCAAACGAAATTGTCGAAAGCCGTAAAACACACGGAGAAAGGAATGACAGACAGATAAACTATAATAGGAGGGCATGGAGGGAGCTGCAGGAGATAATATACGATAGGACAACTAGGTGTGTGTTGCTTGAGGGAATATACCGCAATGGGCTATAGGGGACAACAGAAGAAGAAGAAAATACAAGGGGGCTTCACAGGAAAACCATAACCATGCCATTGTCTTGTAACCTGTCAATATTGTTGTTAAGTATGCCAGGAGGGCTAAGCACTTGACGTCATGGTGCAGACGAACACGGTGCCGTCAGAATGACAGCTTAAAAATGGCCATCCCATTTTTGACATGCACCAAAGAGGTGCCCCGCTAAAGTCCCCGCTAATCACTGGTATCATGAAGGCTAATAGACTACAATGGCTGGGGCATATAGAAAGAATGGAAGATAATAGGGAAACAAAACTCGATTACACTCAGGAAATAAATGACCGTAGACCCCGAGGTAGACCAAGAAGACGGTGGAGAGATAATATATATACAGACCTACAAGCACTTGGAATCAACGACTGGCAAGAGAAGGTCAACCAGAGAGACGAATGGAGACGGATTGTATCTGCAGCAAAGAACCTCAATGGCTCGGAAAGCTGAAGAAGAAGAAGAAGAAGAAGAAGAAGAAGAAGAAGAAGAAGATGAAGAAGAAGAAGAAGAAGAAGAAGAAGAAGAAGAAGAAGAAGAAGAAGAAGAAGAAGAAGAAGAAGAAGAAGAAGAAGAAAGAGGTGCAGCGTTCTGTTACTCGTTTCTTTGATGAATGAAAGGGTGAAACCTATATAAGTTTATCAGCGAATGAAGGTCCAGTATGGTGATGCATGTCTGGCAGTCCCGACTTCTATGATAGACTGTTCACGACCGAACAGGCACACCGAGCAGTGACCCCAGAGTGGTTACCCAAGCGACCAAGATAAGTATTTTTTTTTCTTTCTACGGGAATCCAGGCACATTATCGGCGCTGGAGGACTTACATTGAATGCAGTGGTGTCTACACCCAAAAATTGCTCTTTACTTCTTCATAATATTCTCTCTCTCTCTCTCTCTCTCTCTCTCTCTCTCTCTCTCTCTCTCTCTCTCTCTCTCTCTCTATCACTTCGTGCTCTCTCTCTCTCTCTCTCTCTCTCTCTCTCTCTCACACACACACACATGCAGTCACGCTGGCACGCTCACTCCCTTACTCACTCACTTACTCACTAACACACATACACACTCACACACACACATTTAATGTTTCCATCTGTAGCCCCCTCGTATTAAGCTTCCTGCGGTAGTTCCTCGCAGGCCTTACTAGTCCAGTCCCGACCCCGATGAAGTGTGCCCACCGACGGGTTATACTTGGGGCCTTCTTTGTGATGTTTTCTTTCAACTAGTGCTTTTGGATACATTGTACTGCATTTTGATCTTAGTCAAAAGGCCGTATTGCGCATGCTCTCTCTCTCTCTCTCTCTCTCTCTCTCTCTCTCTCTCTCTCTCTCTCTCCTCTCTCTCTCCCTCTCTCTCTCTCTCTCTCTTTCTCTCTCTCCCTCTCTCTCTCTTTCTCTCTCTCTCTCTCTCTCTCTCTCTCTCTCTCTCTCTCTCTCTCTCTCTCTCTGTGTTTGTTGTTGTTTTTGTTTTCATTACCCCTAACCCGTTCAACCTCAAAAGACAACATTTAATTAGGGACCATCCCAACCTTAATAATCATGTAATCGGATCAGCCACGTTTTGCATATTAATCAGAAAAGGGTTGTCCTCCATATTGGTAATGACCTGTGATTTGACCAATGAATTTTCATCAGTAGGCCATAAGGTCATTTTTCCATTACCCCTAGCCAGTTCAACCTCAAATTAGAAGTTATAATTAGGGCCGATCCGAGCCTCAGATTTATAATAAAGTGACAGAATTCGCCAAATTGAAAGGATTTGTTGTCCATATGAGGTCATGGCCCTAATTTCCTTTTTACATTCGATTCGATTTTACCATTACCCCTATCCCATTCAACCTCAAAGAGAAGTTATATTATGGCCCATCCCTGACTCAGATTTATAATCCTGTAACCGATTCAGCCACAATTAGCGGATGATCGTGGTTTCATCCACACATGATATTAATTTGAAGGTAATAGTTGTCCTATGTTTTTTTTTTTTTTTTTTTTTGCTTATCCTTTTACAGGACTTAGCTGTCAACAGCAGCATCTTTCAGCTGTCTGTTGATCTCTTGGCAAGATTACGCTCAGTAGTTTGCCATTGCTTTCTGAGCGGCCGGCTCAGTATCCGCAAGTCACGAGCGGGGGTCGAACCACCTCAGTTCTCGCTCCGCTGCGAGACTCTGCGTGATAAACGGGATTACAGAGAGAAAGTGTTGTAACCCCACAGCCAGAGAGACCGGCAATAGTTGTCCAGAGAGGACAATTACCATAATAAGACAATTATTGTTAATTAGATATGAAGAAATTGTTTATACGTTTGGCATATTCCTGTGTTTTTCATCATCATTATCAAATGCCATGCCGGCTGGCGTAGGCGTTCATGACTCTCCACAAATCTCGGTCTTTGGTGTTCTGGATCAACCCCTCTGTCGATATTCCACCAAGCCACCGCCTCAATCCACCCAGCATCATTTCTCTTGGCCTGCCTCAGCCTCTCATCCCTTCAATCTTTCCAGTTATCATGATGTTCTCCAGTGTCTCTCTTCTCATCACATGACCAAAGAAAACTGTTTGTCTCTTTCTTATTGTTGTATATAATGTTCTAGTTGTATTAGCCTCCTTCAGGCAGTTATTGTTTGTTGGTTTGGCCGTGTTTACACTTTCTACATTAATGTTATTGCTTATAATTATATACTGAGTAATGTAAGAACTAAATATGTATGAAAGGAAAGAAGGACAGAATGACCAGTTCTAATCCCTTTCTTATCCCTTTCTTCTTCTTCGAGCCTCTTTCCAGAGAGTTGCGTTAAATCGTGTATGCACTTTTTAGGTCAGTGTGTCCGACTTTGTCTTGCATTTGTGCCAGGTGTTCTTCCTCTTGGCCAGTGGGGAATCGCCCACTATGTGTGTGTGGGGGAGGGGGGGGGGGTTAGGATTTCCATCCAGAGTGGGAATTAATACCACAGATTAGCAGACTCAAAATGACTTCAGGTACACTTTCCTGGTTTTCTATTGAGCGCTTTGTTTGATGAAGCACAATTTTCTGGCATTCTGGTGTCGAATGTTATGTGACAATTCTTTGACGTTTTTCTTACACTATAAAATTAATCTATGCATGTAAAGGTTATGTACTATTTTATGTTTCCTTTTTTTCGTATATCCTTTATAGGACATCGCTGTCAACATCAGCATCTTTCAGCTGTATGTTGATTTCTTGGCAAGATTACGCTCAGTAGTTTGCCATTGCTTTCTGAGCGACCGGCTCACATACCCCGTAAGTTACCGACGCGGAGAGAACACCTACCGATTCTCACGCAACGTCACGTTACTCACGAGAGTATACGGGATTACGGAGAAAGTCGTGTAAATCCCAGACCAGGGAGACCGGCTTATGTGCAAATATGAAAGAAACTAAGGAATTTCAGTAGTATAGGCATGTTATTTTGAATTCACCTTTTGAGGCTGACAATTTTGGAAAGCAGGGAATTCTCCTTCTTTCGTTCGCTGGAAATGGGGGTAACGACGTTATGACATATGGTAAAAGGGCGCATCTGCCAATAAAGGTTGAGAACCACTGCTCGAAGCAGATAACATTCAAGGTAACGATTTCTTTCTACCCCTCAACCCTTTAAATATAACACGTGTTCGTACGTTTACTCGTTCATTGGTGTTACATTCACCGGATTGTGTACGTCTTGACCCCACCCGACATCGTAATACGTGAGTCCAGTAATAGTTGCATTCTCATGTCACCACAAACAACCGATTCTGCTTGCGTCGCTCTGGAGCCAAGGGTCTGTTTATGGCGCGGCTGATAAATTAATGGGAGACCAACATCTAGAAAGGCCCGTAACAAATGTGCGTGATATGAATTAAGTAGATCTCTTTAAGCCGGAAAGGTGGTTGGGCAAAGAGTTAAATGCGGAGTTGTTGTTAGAAGGACAGACGTGCATTGTCTCGGTTTGTCACCTTCCATGCATTCACGGATTTATGAACGTATGCAGAGGTGTTTCTGAAAATGAAATCTAAAATTACGAAAATTATTATACAGGACGTCGCAGTTAACTCCAGCATTTTCAGCCATTACCACCTATGTACAATTCCTTTCAAATAAATTTCCGAAAGGTGGCTGATTTCGTCACGTGATTACTAATCTCAGGCTGCGATGGGCTATAATTATAACTTCTCTTCTGAGATTGAATGGGGTAGTTAGATACATATCCTTTATTTGACGTCGCAGTCAACCCCCAGCATTTTTTGACTGTTCGTGATGTCTTGGCAAGATTACGTATTTTGTTTTCTGTCGGGGGAAAAAAAAGACAACCCTAACCGGCACAGTTCGCGGCAATTGCACTAGCCAGGCGGCCTTAATTCCTCAGGCTGATGACCCCCTTGTCCTACACCGCAAGGTACTATAAGCAGTTGTTGACAGTTTTTTTGTTTTAATGTTGACAGTTTGCCATTGCTTTCTGAACGACCGGCACTCATACCTTAGTCTGAGAAACCAATGCAAGGCGGTTTGCTGCCAAATCGCCCGCAGTTGTGTTTTGAACGCGGTATGTGGGCAGTACCGTGCGGTAGATTTTCTCAGTATGATGCAAGTCTTAGAAATGCCGCCCCTTAGATGTCCTGTGGAGCCTTTTAAAAGGCTGCCCCCTCATGACGCATTCATGGCCCTCCACAGATCTCGGTCTTTAGTGTTCTGGATCAACTCCGCCGTTGATATTCCTCCGTGCCACCGTCTCAATCCATCCAGCATCATTTCTCTTAGTCTGTCTCTGCCTCTCTTCCCTCTTTCCAGTTGTCACGATGTTCTCCAATGCCTCTCTTCTCATCACATGACCAAAAAAGCTGTTTCCCTCTTATTGCTGTATATAATGTTTTAGTTTCATTAGCCTCTTTCATTCAGTCGTTGTTAGTTACTTTGGCAGTCCAAGGAATTCGCAACATTCGCCTCAGGAACCACATCTCTGTTGCTTCCAAGTTCTTCCTAATATGTTCATTTACATTCCAAGATTCACAGCCATACAGGAAAACTGGTTCTATATGGTACTTCAGCGGTCCCCTTTCCACACACAATGATAGTCACTTATTGCATAATATAGTATTCATTTTCTAAAATGCAGCCTTTGCTTCCCCTATTCTGCTCTTAATCTCTGTTGTGCATCTTCCATCTGATGTTATAAATGCCCCTAGGTATTTAAAACTATTCACTTGAAGAAGAATTTTCACTTCTATCTCTATTTCACATTTGGATGTCACCCTTTTCTTTGATATCAAAAAGGCAGACATATATAAAACAGACAAACAAACAAACAGACATGTATGTGAAGTTAAGAAACCAGCATACTTTCTACAGATACAAAACTGTCACTCGAACTTTATGCTAGGTTTGTATTATTTTCCGACAAAAAACATAAAACACAAACTCTTATCCTAGAAACGTAATCCCAACATGCCCAGGCTCTCAACCACCTTGTCGTAGGTCCTCGAATATCTCGCTGAACCAAGCAATTACCTTGTCTAGGGTTTTCTCGGAGAAAGGACTTCATTGTCTAATGTAAAACATGTTGACACGCCCTATAGCTCAGAGAAAACGCGTTCCTGACAATATATTTATAAAAAGCCAATACAGAGTTTGGGGATGTGTGTTTTCTATTTATGACAGGGGAAAACTTAAGAGGATTTCCCAATATGATGCCTGGGGCAAGACGATGTTAGGCGATTGGTTGGTTGGTTGGTTGTCTTATCCGGAGTGAAAACAGTGGCGCTGGGTTTCCCACAATTTTGTGTGTCATTGCGTTGATGTCATGGTTGTTGTCTCTTTCTCGATGTCGCTGTCGCTGTCGCTGTCGTTGTCGCTGTTGCTGTCTCTTCTCTTCTCTTCTCTTCTCTTCTCTTCTCTTCTCTCATCTTTGGTGATATTTCCCATCTGTACCTCACCTCTATTTCCACTATCTCCCCTCTCCTCTTTTCTGCCTCCGCTGTCTCTTCTATTTCCTCCCTCTCCTGTCTGTTACAACGTGTCTAATCTCTCTCTCTCTCTCTCTCTCTCTCTCTCTCTCTCTCTCTCTCTCTCTCTCTCTCTCTCTCCCTCTCTCTCTCTCTAACCTCCTCTCTGTTTCCTCTATCGCCCCTACTTTTTCTGTAATCTTTTCTGTGTAACCTTCTCTCTCTTTTCTCTCGTCTCTATGTAATATCTCCCCCTCTCTATACTATATGTTCTCTCTCCTTTCACCTCCCTCCTCTCTATCTCCCCTCTGCTCTCTCCTGTCTCCCCTATCTCACCTGTATCCTCTCTCTCTCTTCTCTCATCTATCTGTGGTATCGTCCCTTTCTCTCCTTTCTGCTATCTCTCCCTTCACCTACCTTTTCTCTGCCATGCATCTCCTCTCTCTCTCTCTCTCTCTCTCTCTCTCTCTCTCTCTCTCTCTCTCTCTCTCTTTCTCTCTCTCTCTCTCTCTCTCTCTCTCTCTCTCTCTAACTTGTCTTGTTTGTCTTCTCTCTCTCCACTCACAGGCCTCATCTCTCTGTATCTTCTCTCCCTTTCTTGCCTACAATTTATACCATAAAGCTCTGCCCATATTGTTAGTTACATACCATTTACAGGGTGTCGCAGTCAGCCCCAGCATTTGTTGGCTGTTTGTGATTTCATGGCAAGTTTACATTCAGTAGTTTGCCATTGCTTTCTGAACCACATATACCATTGTATGAAAACCTAATCTCTTCTCCGTGTATTTTAGGTTTTCCTCTATTTCTTTTTGCCATATGGATCCCAGACACAGACCTTTATAGTATAGTTATACTGGGTGTTTGTAAAGTCTCACTACGCTTTGTACATAGAACAAATCTGAAAAATGAAATACATGACGTCATTAAAAATACGCTGAAAAATTCATTAAATTAGTTTTAATAATGACAATGCTATGCCGGCTCCGTGGCCGAGGGGTTAGCAGCTTTCTGCGCTAACCCCGAATACTCTCGTCACGTGACGCGACGAGAATTAGCAGTGGTTCGAATCGCAAAAGTGACATATGAGAGTATGGAGCCGGTCGCTCAGAAAGCCGTGGCGTGCTGATGAGCGTAATCTAGCCTAGGAATCAACATACAGCTGAAAGATGCTGGTGGTGACCGCAATATCCTGTAACAGGATGGAAACGCGGAGAAAAAAAAAAAAAAAAAAATGACAATGCTATGGTTTAATGCTGTTTTGAGGAAGCTGGAAAGTACCAATTCATTATAACAGGTGTTGGAAATGTCCACCACGGACTTCAAGACATGACAGTACACGTCTCTTCAAATACCTTCTGCAACTTGTCTGTTGTTATACACCATTCAGTTTAGAGTGCAAAAGAATTACTCCATCAGACGACAGCCATTCGCTGAATATTGCTTCAAGGTGGACCGTGGACCATATAATTTGATGACATCATGTACTTCATTTGTCAAATTTGTTCTACATACAAAGTGTAGTGAGACTTTACAAACCCGGTACTATTATACAAAATTATTCGGCCAAATGTTGAAGTCCAACATACCAGGTGTCTGAAACGAACCCACTACCCACCGTCATCGCATAGAAAGTTTAAGCGCGAATGAATTAAACGTCTCGGCCTCGCTGACACACATACATACACACGTCATTTTGCACTTGAACACGCGCGCACGCACATAAATTGGGCCTTACAACCACTCACACATCCCACATACAACCATCTCCCAGCCCACACAAAACTTTCGAATCAAATAAACCGCGTAAATACCGCAGACAAACCAACTCCATATTTAACACCCAGACAGCTGCGAGAACCTTTTTTACAAATGAAACACAAAGTGCCCCATGACCTGGCCAGAAATCATTCTTTATAAATAATGGAGTGACTCCCTCCTCCCTACAGACTTCCTCCAGACCATCTTTTTATTTCTTCCCTCAGACAGCAATTACCACCCACGCAGCTGTAATAAATTTTCTGCCGTCTGAGAATTCTCTTCTTTCTTTCATTCCTTGATCCAAAACGAGAGGATTTTCTCGTTTCTTTTTCTGTCGGCTGCTTTCTAAGATGGCGCGATCGTTCGGCGTTTTCCAGTTGTACCAAGAACCGAGGCAGTTGCCAAGTTGCGTCTGGTAGACTTGAAGATTGAGAGCGTGGAGAGAAATCCCTGAGGTAATAGTAATATAACGTATAAGTAATGGTTAATAATCTGTTTCCTCTTCTTCTCCGCCTATACTTCCTCCAGTTCCTTCCCTTCCTCCTCCTCTACCTCCTCCTTCACCTCATTCTTCTTCTTCTTCTTCTTCTTCTTCTTCTTCTTCTTCTTCTTCTTCTTCTTCTTCTTCTTCTTCTTCTTCTTCTTCTTCTTCTTCTTCTTCTTCTTCTTCTTCTCTACCTCGTCCTCTAGCTTCTCCAACTCCTTCCTCTACTTTCTCTTCTTCACCCTCTTCAGCTTCTTCTCCTCTTCCACCTCCTTCTTCTTCGTTTTGCCCTCTTCTTACTCCTAAACCCTTCTTCATTCCCCACTACCTCCTTCTCCTCGTTCTCTGCGTCTTTCCCTATTCTATTTAATCGCGTTACTGTTCTCCTTTCCCGCCATTCATAATCTTTCTTATTCAGACACACCGAAAGACCTCCAGACAGACAAACCTCCAAACAGAGAAACCTATAGACAAACAAACTTCCAGATAGACAAACTTGCAGACAGACAAACCTCCAGACCGACAATCAAGAAGAAAGAGAACAAGAAGCCCAGTTTCACCTATACAACTTTTTGCTACCCCCTACAACATTACAGCCGTTAATTCGTAATAGTTAACCAACAGTTCAAGCCGGGACACATATGGCCTCACATATCTAGCGAACGCCTTGAGAATGGTAATTTGGGCCCTTAATTATACACCTGAGAATTATAATTTGGGCCTGAAATTATAGGCCTAAGCGTGCTCATTGTTTGTATTGACACTAAGATTACAAGGCAGAAATATCGGGTTTTTTATGTGATCCGAAAAATGGTTTATATCCTTTATGCGTGCATTCAAAACCTGTCATCCGTGCTGTAGTGTTCCTCCTGTCGCCGCGCGAGGTGCCTGCTGTAATGTTGGAAGATGTGGTATGAAAAGAAGCACAGGGTATTGTGCTGTTAACCCTTATCTTGCCTTGTTGGTGATGTCTCAGGTGTGGTGTGTTAGGGGTTAACGTTTAGTTTAGTTCCGGGGGTGCAGTGTGTGCTGTATAGTCAGGTTTATGTGTTGGGTGGGTGTTGTTCTTTTGTTGCCTATGTGCATGGTGGCTGTTGTTCTTTTGTTGTCTATATTCTGGGTGGCTGTTCTTCTGTTGTCTATGTTCTGGGTGGCTGCTGTTCTTCTGTTGTCTATGTTCTGGGTGGCTGTTGTTCTGTTGTTTAGGGTGTCTGTTATTCTGTTGTTTATGTTTTGGGTGTCTGTTATTCTGTTGTTATATTTTGGGTGGCTGTTGTCTGTGTGTTGGGTGGCTGTTGTGTTGTTTATGTGTTGGGTGGCTGTTGTTTTCTGTGGTTTCGGTGGCTGTTCTTCTGTTTATGTTTGAGCGGTTGTTGTCTGTGTGTTGGGTGGCTGCTCTTCTGCTGTTTATGTTTTGGGTAGCTGTCATTTTCTTTATGTTTGAGGTGGCTGTTGTTCTGTTGTTGTTTATGTTTAGGTGACTGTTATTTTATTGTCTATGTTTAGATGACTGTGTTTTTAATTTTTCATGTTTTGGAATGCCTTTTCCCCTCGTTATCTTTGTTATGGCTGGCTTTGTGTATTGTTTATATGTGGGTGATTGGTTTTCTATTGTTCATGTTTTCGATGGCTGTTGTTCTGTTGTCGATATTTTTTTTGGCTGCTGCTCTATTGTCTATGTTGCAAAAATGAATGTTATAATATCGTTCCTGTTCACCATTTTACGACATGGCTGGGTTCTATCCTGGACGACACACATCACACCCACTCGGAGCATGCTAGCACCCAACTCGCAAGGGGTGTGCAAACTGTGGGTGCAGATCGTATACCATAACCAAAGGCTGTTGCTACTTCTACTTCTACCAGGCTCCCAGAGATGAGGTAAAGCTCTGTAACACTGTACTCTACTAGGATTCCTAAAGACAGAAGAAGACAGTTTCGATACGAGCGCAATGTTCAAAACGAATTTGAAAGCTGTTGATAATCTATTTATATCCCTTTATAGTGTGTGGGTGTCAATCATTGCCGTCAAATGTTTCTGTTTTGAGGAAAGCAATTAATAGCTGTGTAAGGTAGTCATTGTTTGGGAACTGCCTAAGTAAGTGGTAGCGTGGGGGTTGCTACAGACACGGAAAGGCATCTACGGGAATGGGAGTCATATGGAAGACCGAGTTAGTTAGCTGATTAGTGAGTGAGTGAGTGAGTGAGTGAGTGAATCAGTGTGTGAGTGAGTGAGTGAGTGAGTGAGTGAATCAGTGTGTGAGTGAGTTAGTTAGTTA
>OY992888.1:62877778-62992778 GCA_963921405.1 Cepaea hortensis | reverse complement strand
CGACCGAACTATCTATGTACCGACCGAACTATCTATGTACCGACCGAGCTATCTACGTACCGACCGAGCTATCTATGTACCGACCGAGCTATCTATGTACCGACCGAGCTATCTATGTACGGACCGAACTATCTATGTACCGACCGAACTATCTATGTACCGACCGAGCTATCTACGTACCGACCGAGCTATCTACGAACCGACCGAACTATCTACGTACCGACCGAACTATCTACGTACCGACCGAACTATCTATGTACCGACCGAACTATCTACGTACCGACCGAACTATCTACGTACCGACCGGACTATCTATGTACCGACCGAACTATCTATGTACCGACCGAACTATCTATGTACCGACCGAGCTATCTACGTACCGACCGAGCTATCTACGTACCGACCGAACTATCTATGTACCGACCGAACTATCTACGTACTGACCGAGCTATCTACGTACCATCGGAACTATCTACGTACCGAACGAGCTATCTACGTACCATCGGAACTATCTACGTACCGACCGAACTATCTATGTACCGACCGAGCTATCTATGTACCGACCGAGCTATCTATGTACCGACCGACCGACCGACCGACCGACCGCCCGCCCGACCTACGTACCTACCAGCCTGTGTATTTGTCTATCTTCACTCTTCTGTCTTTATAATCTGTCTTTCTGTCGTTACAACCGTTCTTCCTCCTTCTGTTTGTCAATCATTGCGCCGCTCACTCTTTCTATATATCTGTCTATCTAGGTGCTCGTCTATCTGTCGTCCGCACATCCGCCATGCTGTCTTGATATAGACCCGTCCCTCCGTTCTTCCAACTGTCTGTGGGACAAATTCAGTTTGTTGTATTGCCATTGCTGATATTGTTGTTGTTATTCTTATTATTTCTCTTGTTGTGTTCTCTTGTTGTTCGTGTTATTGTTGTTCTTGTTTTAGTTCTATTGGATGTTGTTATTGTTTAAGTTGATGTTGATGTAGTAGTTGTTTTTGTTGTTGTTGTTGGTGCTATTGATTCTCTTCTTCTTTTGTAATCCTTTCCCTAGTCTTGATTCTTCTTGTTCAACTTCTCTTCTTGTTCAACTTCTCCTTTTTGCTCAACTTCTCCCGCCTTCACGTATAAAAGTAGCGAAGACAGATCCCCAGTGTGTTCATCCTGAGTACAGTATGTTCTTGGCAACAGCGTTACTTCACTATTACGCACAGTTGTATATATGTTACTTTTCTTTAATTTGCTTAATTAACTTTCCTTGACTCTATGTTACCTGCCACTGGCCAGTGTTATTTTACGATGCTTTGTGTTACTTTAATTTATTTTACTCTATGCTACTTTACGTCACTTTTCCTTACGTTACTTTACTTTATCAAACTTTACTTTATGTTACTTTAATTTATTTTTCTCTATGCCACTGTACGTTTGTTATTGTTGTTTTTGCGTATCCTTTTACAGGACTTAGCTGTCAACAGCAGCATCTTTCAGCTGTCTGTTGATCTCTTGGCAAGATTACGCTCAGTAGTTTGCCATTGCTTTCTGAGCGGCCGGCTCAGTATCCGCAAGTCACGAGCGGGGGTCGAACCACCTCAGTTCTCGCTCCGCTGCGAGACTCTGCGTGATAAACGGGATTACAGAGAGAAAGTGTTGTAACCCCACAGCCAGAGAGACCGGCCACTGTACGTTACTCTACTTTATGTTACTTTACTTTATTTTATATTACTTTACTCTCTTTTATGTTACTTTACTTTATGTTATTATACTTTACCAGACTTCGCTTTACTTAATGATAATTTACCTATCTAGTAAATGTCTCCGTCCTACCTACAGTTTACAAGTATGGTATCTTCTCTCTCGTCTTTAATGTGCCCTTTCATTTGCTTTCTATTGGAACGGACAGGTTTTCTGAGCTATTCTTAGCACTGACGCAAGTGGACACAAGGACCATATATTAAGAAGCCGCCACAACGTAAACACATGAATGGACCTAATACGTTCATTCATTCCACATCCATTCGTGCTAGTAATGTAGGCAGAAACCTAACTGTGACTGGTACGGGTGTTAGATTCAAACGAAGATGGTCTAATCAGGAATGGGTGTGTATCTGTGTGTCTGTGTGTGTGTGCGGGCTCGCTGTTGTGTATTAAAGTAAGTACAGTACTAGAGTCGAGAAGTCGACTTCATTGCAGCAGGTTTACCCCGTCTGGCTAGGACTCTCTCCGCAGAACGGCAAGCCGGTTGTCGGGAGTGTCGCACAATCTCCACCCACTACCACACAACGATCTGCGCGGGGACTGTAGTGCAGGGCGCTCTTTGCCTTTCCAAGTTTAGAAGCCAGCTGATTCAGGAACTTCACACACACCGAGAGCCGTGCTGGGTCAGTGAGTCAGTGCGGCACATGGTCTAGAGTGGTAATGCGAAGATGGAGGAGGAGGAGGAGGAGGAGGAGGAAGAGAAGAAGAAGAAGAAGAAGAAGAAGAAGAAGAGGACGAGGTGGAGGAGGAGGCTCAAGAGGAGTAGTAAAAGGAGTAGAAGAAGAAAATAAGGAGCAGGGCGAGGATAGCAAAGGAGGAGGAACACAAGAAGAAAAAAAAAGGAGAGGAGGTGAAGAAGAATAAGAATAATAATAAGAAAAACTCCGTTACACACACTTACACACACTTTTTCGGTTAAAGCAAACAATTTTGGAGCTGCAATGGTTAAACAAAATCTACCTACAAATCAAGACCCGTTACACAGAACACAAGAATGTTATGCTAATGGCGATAAATAACCCATGCGAGAAGTGCTTTTCGTACCCGTTAAGTGTAATGCTTTTATTACCATTGATGTTTTCCTGTTGAGATGAACAAAATATGTACACGCATTGGGAAATGAGGGGGAAATTGTACTGATGCATAAATGTGCGCATACCCCGTACCGCCTGAGATTAACTCAAAATGTTCTTTGAAGATAAGAACAAGTTACCTGAAAAAAAGCAGGTAATTTTATTCCATAATAACATTGAGTTGTTTATGTTTGCTGGGTTTAAGATACAAACTATCTTACTCAGTTCGCAATATCTTTGTAAAGATTCATTATTAATTTACTTCGATGCTTGTTATTACATTTTGTTCAGAAAATAAGTAAATAAAATATTGAAAATATGTTATTTAATAATGGCATTTAAACGAACTCAGGGATAGTTATTAGTGTTTATGGACGTAGAAGAAAGACTTTAATATTAGGGGGATAGACTACACAACGTAATAGTTTAGTGATAAAAATAACATATTATCATATTAGTGACTGAAACAATAAAAAATTTAAAAAAAAAAAACAATAAAATATTTAATGACCATACTGGGATTCGAACCTGTAATCTCCAAATGACAACAGGGCCTTGTTGAGTACCACATCGGACGCTAAAGTAGACTTTGAAGATGTGTATATAATGCCTGTAACTACCCATGTGTCTTAATAACTTCCCTAGTTGCCTTAAGTAATTAAGTGCCATGGGATGTTTAATAATATTAAGCGACTCCTCGTATCTGCCAGGGGCTTATTTGTCGCCGAAATATTGTCATTCCGTTATAATTCAACACGTTCCTATCATACTAACAACTTTTAAGTCTTAACTACGCCGCACCCCTACTTCCCACTTCCTACCATCCCTGTTTATTGGGTCCAAACCTACCCCGTGTTTGGCACTGAGTCTGTTACTAAAGCTTACACACAGGTTATAACCAGCAGGTATTACGGCAGCTGTTCTGGCAAAACTTTGGTTACTTGTGCCTGACATCAATCAACAACTGCCAATATTACACAGTGCTTTTTAAATGTAATTTTTACTTTGTTGCTTTAAATGCTGATAATTTACTTATCTTACATCTCTATCTTTAGGCGTGGTGGCAAGAGGGGGGGGGGGGGGGGGGGGGGGGGTTGCGGGGGTGGGGGTGGGGGTGCTGGGGGGGGGGGGGTTAGTGCGTTTGTCTGCTACCACAGTGGTCAGGTTGTTCAGTGTCCACCAGAAGAGGCTTTTTTTTCCCCCTGACCGTTAACGCTCTAAGATTAACCCATCATCATCAGCAAGTATAAAATGTCATGACAGCTGGCGTAGGCGATCATATCTCTCCACATATCTCGGTCTTTGGTGTTCTGGATCAACTCTGCTGCTATTCCTTTATGTGACCGTCTCGATCCATCCAGCACGAGTTCTCTTGGTCGTCCTCTGCCTCTCTTCTCCTTGATCTTTCCAGTTATCACGATGGTCTCCAACTAACCCAGCCCCAGTAGGCCAGCATGGCCGAATGCTTCTGTTCTTAAACATCGGGTGTGCTGATGCCGAGATCAGGGGTTCAACTCCTACATTTGCACTAACATGTTGACTTCTCGTCCTTGACTTGGGGACGAACATTACAAGTACCTCTTAAGTTGGAGTCGGTTCGTTAGGTGGCGAGGGACATTGTTAATAGGGAAAGATAACCCACATGTAAACTTCAGTCCAGCACTACTAGAAGTAGTGTGTATATACTAAGCCTGAGTTAAAAGCGAGCGAGCGCAAAATAAAAAATTTAAAAAAAAACATCAAAAAACAAAAAAAAACTCCCAATTCAAATTCCAATTTTCCACAAAAAAAAAAAAATTCCAAATTCGGTCTCGTCTAACCTGCTTCGTCAGCGGTGGTTATTGTTGAGAGCCGTGGTTGTGTGGATTGTTAGTCCTAATTCCTATTGGTTTTATTGGTTCTGCCCTGTTCGTCGTATAAATTTGTTGTGTGTTGGTCCTGGTAAAGACCGTTCCTTGGTTGGGCCTACTGGGGCCCGCATTCTCTCGTTTCTTGGCTTCTTTTGTCTGTTAGCACTGCTACGTGCTTGTCGCTTCTTGTGTTATTCTCATCGGGGCTAGTCCCGGTCATGTCCAGTCCTCATAAGGACTCGATGTAGGCAAGGGCAGAGCATTCAAGTGCAGGTCTCAAGTTGTCCCCCTGGTCAGCGGCCCGAACTCCTTTACGTTTGTGATTTGGCGTTTTTCTTCATCGCGTGTGGGTGTGGAGTGGCAGCAAGATGACCAGGTCTCCCTGTCCTCCCAGCTAAGGTGCTCTACCGGGAGAGCCAACTCACCTTCCTGCCATTCACCCCGGCAGATTTTTTTTTTTTTTTTAATTTATTTAATTTTTTTTTTTAACGTATAAAAACATGCACAAATACAAACACACATTTAAAAAACAACAGCATGATATATATGGGTACCAGACAGTGGCATTGGAGAATGTGACAACTGGACAGCTAGTCGCCATCAACTAGAAGAATAGTCCCTACACTAAATGTTTTGCGTATCCTTTTACAGGACTTAGCTGTCAACAGCAGCATCTTTCAGCTGTCTGTTGATCTCTTGGCAAGATTACGCTCAGTAGTTTGCCATTGCTTTCTGAGCGGCCGGCTCAGTATCCGCAAGTCACGAGCGGGGGTCGAACCACCTCAGTTCTCGCTCCGCTGCGAGACTCTGCGTGATAAACGGGATTACAGAGAGAAAGTGTTGTAACCCCACAGCCAGAGAGACCGGCAGTCCCTACACTACACTACACTAAACTACACTACACCAACTAGCCCCTACACTACACTACACTACACCAACTAGCCCCTACACTACACTGCACTACACTACACCAACTAGCCCCTACACTACACTGCACTACACTACACCAACTAGCCCCTACACTACACTAAACTACACTACACTACACCAACTAGCCCATACACTACACTACACCAACTAGCCCCTACACTACAGTGCACTACACTAAACTACACTACACTACACTACACCAACTAGCCCCTACACTACACTGCACTACACTGCACTACACTACACCAACTAGCCCCTACACTACACTAAACTACACTACCCTACACTACACCAACTAGCCCCTACACTACACTACACCAACTAGCCCCTACACTACACTACACTACACCAACAAGCCCCTACACTACAGTGCACTACACTACACCAACTAGCCCCTACACTACACTACACTACACTACACTACACCAACTAGCCCCTACACTACAGTGCACTACACTACACTACACTACACTACACTACACTACACTACACCAACTAGCCCCTACACTACAGTGCACTACACTACACTACACTACACTACACTACACCAACTAGCCCCTACACTACACTACACCAACTAGCCCCTACACTACACTACACTACACTACACCAACTAGCCCCTACACTACAGTGCACTACACTACACCAACTAGCCCCTACACTACACTACACTAAACTACACTACACCAACTAGCCCCTACACTACACTACACTACACCAACTAGCCCCTACACTACACTGCACTACACTACACCAACTAGCCCCTACACTACACTGCACTACACTGCACTACACTACACCAACTAGCCCCTACACTACACTACACTACACTAAACTACACTACACTACACTACACCAACTAGCCCCTACACTACACTACACCAACTAGCCCCTACACTACACTGCACTACACTGCACTACACTACACCAACTAGCCCCTACACTACACTACACTACACTAAACTACACTACACTACACTACGCCAACTAGCCCCTACACTACACTACACCAACTAGCCCCTACACTACACTACACTACACTACACCAACAAGCCCCTACACTACAGTGCACTACACTACACCAACTAGCCCCTACACTACACTACACTACACTACACTACACCAACTAGCCCCTACACTACAGTGCACTACACTACACTACACTACACCAACTAGCCTCTACACTACAGTGCACTACACTACACTACACTACACTACACCAACTAGCCCCTACACTACACTACACCAACTAGCCCCTACACTACACTACACTACACCAACTAGCCCCTACACTACAGTGCACTACACTACACCAACTAGCCCCTACACTACACTACACTACACTACACTACACCAACTAGCCCCTACACTACAGTGCACTACACTACACCAAATAGCCCCTACACTACAGTGCACTACACTACACCAACTAGCCCCTACACTACACTACACTACACTACACCAACTAGCCCCTACACTACACTACACCAACTAGCCCCTACACTACAGTGCACTACACTACACCAACTAGCCCCTACACTACACTACACCAACTAGCCCCTACACTACACTACACCAACTAGCCCCTACACTACACTACACCAACTAGCCCCTACACTACACTACACCAACTAGCCCCTACACTACACTACACTACACCAACTAGCCCCTACACTACACTACACTACACCAACTAGACCCTACACTACACTACACCAACTAGCCCCTACACTACACTACACCAACTAGCCTCTACACTACACTACACCAACTAGCCCCTACACTACACTACACTAAACTACACTACACTACACCAACTAGCCCCTACACTACACTACACCAACTAGCCCATACACTACAGTGCACCACACTACACCAACTAGCCCCTACACTACACTACACTACACCAACTAGCCTCTACACTACACTACACCAACTAGCCCCTACACTACACTACACCAACTAGCCCCTACACTACACTACACCAACTAGCCCCTACACTACACTACACCAACTAGCCCCTACACTACACAACACCAACTAGCCCCTACACTACACTACACCAACTAGCCCCTACACTACACTACACCAACTAGCCCCTACACTACACTACACCAACTAGCCCCTACACTACACTACACTACACCAACTAGCCCCTACACTACAGTGCACTACACTACACCAACTAGCCCCTACACTACACTACACTACACCAACTAGCCTCTACACTACACTACACCAACTAGCCCCTACACTACACTACACCAACTAGCCCCTACACTACAGTGCACTACACTACACCAACTAGCCCCTACACTACACTACACTTCACTAAACTACACTACACTACACCAACTAGCCCCTACACTACACTACACCAACTAGCCCCTACACTACACTACACCAACTAGCCCCTACACTACACTACACTACACCAACTAGCCCCTACACTACACTACACCAACTAGCCCCTACACTACACTACACTACACCAACTAGCCCCTACACTACACTACACTACACCAACTAGCCCCTACACTACACTACACTACACTACACCAACTAGCCCCTACACTACACTACACTACACTACACTACACCAACTAGCCCCTACACTACACTACACTACACTACACTACACTACACCAACTAGCCCCTACACTACACTACACTACACTACACTACACCAACTAGCCCCTACACTACACTACACTACACTACACTACACCAACTAGCCCCTACACTACACTACACTACATCAACTAGCCCCTACACTACAGTGCACTACACTACACCAACTAGCCCCTACACTACACTACACTAAACTACACTACACTACACTACACCAACTAGCCCCTACACTACACTACACTACACTAAACTACACTACACTACACCAACTAGCCTCTACACTACACCAACTAGCCCCTACACTACACTACACTACACTAAACTACACTACACTACACTACACCAACTAGCCCCTACACTACACTACACCAACTAGCCCCTACACTACACTACACCAAACCAACTAGCCCCTACACTACAGTGCACTACACCAACTAGCCCCTACACTACACTACACTACACTACACTACACCACTAGCCCCTACACTACACTACTCTACACTATCTAGCCACTATACTACACTAACTAGCCACTACACTACACTACCTAGCCACTAAACTACCAAAGCTGCTTGAGATATGTAAATACACTTCCAATCATTAAGTGGAAAACAGTGTGTCAAGTCATCCATGCATGCTCTTGTTTCACTTCGCTTGGCATGTCCTTGAGCGAGATTTGCCCCGTATTTGAACGATCCTATAAAGCAACAAGTACTGAACCGCAATTTTGAGGTTTTGTACTGAGAGCTGTTCAGTTAACGCTGTTTCAGACTTGCTCCGGATTTGAGCGATCCTATAAAATAACAAGCGCTGAATCACACGATTGGTGTTTACACGGGAAGCGAGGCACACTACCGCCGCAAACTATCGCCGGTTCAGATTTGCTGAAGCTTTGAACGATCCTATAAAGCAACAAGCGCCGAATCACTTAAGCCACCTCAATTATAACCAAGCCTGAAGAAGCACGTTTAATGCTGTGGACCGTTTTGTTTCGAAGATCCGACGGCCGGTTCACACGATTGGTGCTCACACTTTAAGCGAAGCATGCTACCACTTCAAACTAACGCTGTTTCCGATTTGACCCGGCTTTGAAGGATACTATAAAGAGGCAAGTTACAGCACAGGAACTACATTCCTCAGTGAAAGCCAGTGGATATAAATTAGCTGTTGCGACAAATCTTTGGGCGATAGAATATGTCGCCGCTTATCACGGATTTTGTGTGGCCAATGGCCATTCACTTAATGGCATGCCCATAGGATACATAACCGAGTGGGAAGTTCTGATACCTGCTCCTGAGATGTTTATATTCTGGAGGTGCGTTTAGTATTTCCGAAACAGGTAGTGATTTTTTACTATTTACTATTTGACTAGACTACTTTAAGTCTGAAGTTTATATTTTGTGTTCAGCATGTTTTTTTTTTAATTAGTTGCCTATCCTTTACAGGACTTCGCAGTCAACACCTGTATTTTTTAGCTATTTGTGATTTCTTGGTAAGTTTACTTTCAGTAGTTTGCCATTGTTTTCTGTACGACCGACACTCGTACCTTTATTGACCAACCTCAGCTCTTACTTAGTCTATCTTGGTCGTGTGTCGAAGTACGCTTGTTACTAAACGTTAGTTGCATGTGTCCGTTACAGGACGTAGCAGTCAACCCCAGCAGTTTTTAACAGTTTGCGATTTTACTTAACAATTTAACGCCCTCTAGTTTCATAACTTTTTGTAACAGTTTAGAAACGGAAGTGGCTATATGTCTAGGGTATGTCCGTTTTAATAGTTAGGAGTGCTTAATGGATCAACATGAGATCTGAAACACTTTCATAAGCTATAAAAAAAAAATATTTTGTTGCCTATCCCTTACGGGACGATGCAGACAACACCAGCATTTTCAGCCGCTGTTGATGTACTAAGCAAGTGTTACGTTCAGTAGTTTGCCATTGCTTTCTGAACGACCGGCCCCTATACCTTTTTCGAAAAAACCAGCACCGCCGTGCATCGAACCCGGGTATACGGGCTCACAAACCGCGTTCGCAAGCCCTTAGCCACAGAGACCGGTCATAAGCTAAGCCGGACTACTTATCAACAACTACCATTACAGCAAATTTGCCGCTGTTATTTGAGCAACCGACGTTCATGCGATCTAAATCAACACAACTGCTTCCAAATCTCTACAGCTCATTTCGAATCTTCGACTCGGTGTGTCGGGGAATTATGGAACGCGCCAGCACTCTTGATCCTACAGCGAGTAAAGCAGCGAAAGACGGAAAGCAGAATTGGTCAGTTTAACAAAAAAGAAAACCACCGTAAAGTGACAAAATGGGTGTTGCGGTTAGAGCCTTCATCAGCACACAGACAACAAGTAGACATGATATTGTTTTTAAGTGCAGATTTGTATGTGCTGCCAAAGGCTTTAATAATAATAAAAATATTAACAAAGGCAGACGCAGTTTAAGTGGCGACGAGCTCTGAGAAACAACGACCGATTAGTATGAGAAACAGCTGGATATGATTATGAAAAACAGCTCGAAATGATTATGCGAAACAGCTTGAAATAATTATGAAAAACAGCTTGAAATGATTATGAGAAACAGCTTGAAATGATTATGAGAAACAGCTTGAAATGATTATGAGGAACAACTGGAAATTATTAGGAGAAACAGCATAAAATGATTATGTGAAACAGTATGAAATGATTATGAGAAATAGATGGACATTACAGAGAAACTGTGTGAAACATCAATCACAAACAGTGTGAAATGACTATGCGAAACAGCCGTAAATTATTAAGAGAAACAGTGTGAAATATCTATGAGAAACAGCTTGAAATTGCTAGGAAAATCACCATGAATAGTGTATGAGAAACGCCAGAATTGATCAACATTCTCGTTTATCGGAAAATAACACGTATATTAAACCACAGATCATTCAGATAATCACATTCACAATGTAGGCTAACGTACGAGGGAACTGTCCTATGAAACTTTATCCCCCAAATCTTATGAAATGGACACCGTTGATGCATAAACAGCAAGGAATTTTAACGTGTGGCGCGATAGCATTTGGGTAGGTGCGATAAGCGCTGGGTAAATGTGATTAAGTGTTGGGTTAAATGCAATAACTGTGATGTTGACTGCAACGTCCTGTAAGGGATATGCAAAAATAAAAGTGCGATAACTGTTGGGTAAGTGCGTCAAGTGTTATGTAAGTGCGATAAGTGTTGGATAAGTGTGATAAATATGAGCAATGGCGTTAGGTGTTAAGTAAGGGCGATAAGTTTTAGGGAAATATAAGTGTTGGGTCAGTGTGATAACTTTTGGTTATGCTGTGTTGTTGGTTATATGGGCGATAACTGTTGGGTAAGTGCGGTAAGTGTTGGGTAGGTGCGATAACTTTTGGATAAGTACAATAAATAATGAGCAATGGCGTTAGGTGTTATGTAAGGGCGATAAATGTTGGGGAAATATGATAAGTGTTTAGTAAGTGTGATAACTGTCGATTAAGTGTGATAACTTGTGGTTGTGTTAAATATGCGATAACTGTTGGGTAAGCACGATAAGTGTTGAATAGGTGCTATAAGTATTGCGTAAGTGCAATAACTACTGAGTCACTAAGTGTTAGATAAATGTGATACGTGTTGGGTAAGTGCCATATGTGTTGGGTTGGTGCGATAACTATTATGTAAGTGCGAAGCTGTTAGGTAAGTAGTACAGGCTGTTACATACAAGAGTAGCGCTTTCCTCCGTTCTCTAATTCGTGTCCATGGTGTCATTTATCCCGAAGCTAACATACATTAGTGTCCGGGTTAGTGTTAGGAACACTGAAAATTTACTGTAAGAAACACTGTGAATTTAATGTAAGAAATCCGGTGAAGTTACTGTAAGAAACACGATAAATTTACTGTAAGAAACACGATAAATGTAGTATAAGAAACACGGTGAATTTGCTGTAAGAAACAGGATGCATTTCTGAAGAAACTCTGTGAAGTACTGTAACAAAAGAATCCTTTTGCATGCCTTGGGTTGTCCTAGGTATATAGTGCTTTCTCCCATATATTTCTAGACTAACTGGCTGATCGCATTATTTCCCCCTTCTGTTGCCTATATAAGGCGGGGCGGGTCCTTAAAACCCAGGTCAATTACGGGATTCGAACATATAAACCACCAGGCCGGTAGACAAGAGTATTGACAACAGAGCTACCTGGACTCCAAATCGTGCAATAGTTTCCCATGGCTTTCTGAACAAGCGGCACTCATACCATTGTATGAAAATCAGCACAAGGATGTCTGCTTCCATATCACCCCCAGTTGTGTTTTGAACGCGGTATCGGTCTCCCTGGCCTAGGTGTTAACGTCTTTCTCCAATATCCCGTACATTCTCATGAGTAACGTGACGTGCGCGAGAATCGATAGCGGTTCTCACCGCGTCGGTAACTTAGGGGTATGTGAGCCGGTCACTCAGAAAGCAATGGCAAACTATTGAGCGTAATCTTACCAAGAAATCAATCAGCTGAAAGATGCTGATGTTGACAGCGATGTCCTGTAAAGGATATGCGAAAAAAAAAAAAATGCCGTATTACGAATTGCGTTCGTAACACCTTAGCCACAGACCGGTTTTGACACTAAAAGCGATGAAAATTACAGTAATGGAAATCTTTCTTGTGTGTGTGTGTGTGTGTTTTTTTTTTTTTAAAGTGCAAACTAAACACACACACGCAAAGGAGAAACCTTGAACATGCCTTTTAACGTTTCAACAGTATAGTTTTCTTCAGGAAACAAAGACGATTACTCTATAAAAATATCAGCAGACGACGGTCGGATATTAGGTTTCCCGAAAATGATGTCAGCACTAAAGGCGGTAATACATGCAATTGTGTTTGATGCGTTTAGGTGTGTCCGCTTCAGTTTAAGATAGGCGTCACTCCAGCTTTGTGCGATGGGTGTCAGAGAGTCGATTTCTCTTGAACCACTGCATATTCTTGTCTCACAAAATTGCCAGTATATGTATCTCTATACAGGCGAAAAAATTCCACAGAAGCCTTGGAGATGTGGTTTTATAAATAAAATTCTGAAAATTAATTGGATAGCCAACATTAGCTATCAGGACGTTTTAAGGGAAGCTGAGTCGCAAAGCCAATTTATCACAAACATCAGAAAGAAGCAGTCATCATATTTGGCCACATTATGAGAAGACAAAAATCTGGAGCGTGTTGTGACAAGTGGAAAGAGAGATAGAGGAATACAGCAAGAGAAAATGATTGACAGTCTTGTCTCATGGCATGGAAGGGAGTCAGCAAACCAATAAATCCATGCCTTCGAAGATCGCAATTTATGGAGAGGCATGATCACCCATACCAGTCGGCAAGACACTGGATGACGATGATGATCATGCCTAAATGCACAAATACAGCATTTGGTGTTATTATGTTATTGCATTAAATATTATCACAGAAGACGGTAGAATAGACAAAAAAAATCTAAATCAAATTTCAAATCGTAACTGCGCTTATATATGATCTTTCACCCATACAGAAATATCCACATATTCCATTGTCCACAAAACGACAGATAATAAATAGCATATTTACACCAACCCTATGCTACCAATGTCAAACTGCGAGATGAGATGCTTGAGGAGAACTTCCAACTCACCTATCCGAGATCTAGTAAGAAATGATGTTACCAGACAGACAGGGGGATCAGTACCTTGTGCCACATATATTGAAAGGCAGAAGATCAAATGGTTTGGCCATCTCGTTAGAATAAAACACCATCAACAACCAGCACTGGCTCTACATCAAAGAAGAATTTCTACGAGAGCAAGAGGACGCCCGAGAAGAACATGGATTGACAACATCAAAAAGACATTGTATAATCACACGGAATGGCACTATCCAGCGCCACTCATCTGGCGCTGGAACGTTCACTATTTCCCCCCACGATGCTTGACCGGAAAAGTAGAAGATGATGATGTTATTTGGGGAAGTGCATAAATTCAAATATCTAGGTACGTGGATGACATCGGATAGAACATGTATTACAGAGATAAAGAACAGATTAAGTCAAGCAAAGATTACATTCTGTCAAATGAAGAACATTATATGCAATAAAACCCTGTTATTGAAAGTTAAAACAAAAAAGTATGCATACTGCATAGAACAAGTTCAAAACATGTAGCTGCGAATCCCAGACAATTCGTAAACAGACGAAAAAAGCCCTAGATGCTTAGGGGATGTGGTATTACATAAACATGCTGAACATCCCTTGGACAGCCACTATGAGTATTCTGGACATGTTGAGGTCACAAAGACAACTATTACAAGCATCAGAAAAAGGCAGTCTTCATTTATTGGCCACATTATGAAACAGACAAGAACAGGAAGACGTTGTGACAACCGGGACAGATTTGTGGGGAGGGAGATAGCTGCATCAGGTCTTAGTCAGATGTGACTGAGAGACTGTATGGCAATACTATCTGATCTCTGTTAGCGCCGAATGCTGGGATGTCAGGTCCTAGTCAGATATGACTGAGCTACCGTATGGCAGTAGACGGTTCTACCTGCTTTCTGTTAACACCGAAGGTTGGGGGGGGGGGGGGGGCACTAACTAAACTCGACATCCCACATTGTGCCAACGGTGTCTTGCGAAGAAGCGCAATTGGGAGAGTACGCGCCTTATCCTGGTGCGAGAAAGCAATTTAAGACTAAATGTCATGGCAGTAAAGACCAGGCCCTAAGCCTTGGTCGGCAACTGGTCTAGGATCGAAGCTCCTAAATGGGGACATTGCTTTGTTGATCCGGCAACTTCTACAGCTTGTCTTCCAGATGTATTGGTGTCACCTTTCCTCTGGAGTAAACTAGACAGCCCGAGAGAGGAATCATGCTGCATGGGCAACACATGGTTTCTGCAATTCAGCCTGGGCTTTGTGCTATGGAGAGGTATAACTCCATGCCTGGTCTTACCGCAATGGGCTGTAGTTATTATGCCTTGTTTGAAACATAATTTAACAAATTATTGTCTGTCAAGACGGCAAGTTGCCAGTGAGACGCTTTCACTGCCTTGCATTATATGATAAAACGGTCCAACACTAAGCTGGAAATACATTTTAACCGGTATTCCACGCGAAGACGGCAATGGGTCTGGTCATTACAACACAGAATCACAGATGCATGTTTAAACACGTTTGTTCACCCAGAAGTCGTTTTTATGTGTACTCTTCCGCCGCAACGTATCAATGTGGATGATGTCTGGGGCGAGGCACCTGCACGAGAAAGCTAAAGATAGCTGGCTTTGTGTCTGAATTCCGAGACTGTCTGCGAGTGCCGGCCTGCGAGTGCCGGTCTATGACTGCTGATGTAATTCTCCTCCTATGTTCACCTGAAGCATTCTTTCCTTTCGTTTGCACTGAAACTGCCGAGCTTGCTTTGGCTGAAGTGTTGGTATCAGGTTTCCTAGTCTGTCGTTTTCTCTTAGGCGTTGATCAGATCGTGGCTGCTACCTGCCCTCTGATGCCTACTCTGTGTGTTAACGTATGTGAGTGTTTCTCTTCTTCTTGCGATTGCATCTGATATGATTACATTGTCAGGCGAGTTCTGACGATGAGCTTCGTATCGGGTATACTGCTATTCGTTGGTATGTGTACCATTTCTATACACAACTTCCTAAATTTCAGTGTGTTCGTCTTTGTTGCCGTGTAACATTTCTATATACAACTTCCTTTATATCAATTGTTCGCCTATGTGTTAACATTTCTATACACAATTTCTAATATTTCAGAGTGTTCGCCTTCGTTGCTATGTGTAACATGTCTATACACAACTTCATATATTTCAGTGTGCTCGTCTTTGTTGCTATGTGTAACATTTCTATACACAATTTCCTATATATCAATTGTTCGCCTTCGTTGCTATGTGTTACATTTCTATACAAAACTTCCTATATTTCAGTGTGATTGTCTTTGTTGGTAGATGTAACATTTCTATACACAACTTCCTATATTTCAGTGTGTTCGCCTTCTGCTCATAAGATACAATGTCCATCCTAAGAATGGGGCTGAGAATTAAACTGTAAGAAGACAGAGGTTATAGTCGCCTCTAAGAAGAAAAAATACTACAATGCAATATAATGATAAATGGGAATACTCAAAATTGCTTTAGCAAAGGTAGCCTTTTGCAAGATGGAAAACATACTGACTAATAAAAAGATGTCAATTGCAATGATAATAAGAGTGTTACAAAGTCCTACATAGAACCTGTACTTTTTTATGGATCATCTGAAACGTGGACAATGAGCTGACAAGCTGAACAACATCTAATGGCAGTGGAAATGTATTTTCTGAGGAAAATGCAAAGAATACCATGGACAGACAGAAAAACCAATAAGCAAATCCTACAAGAGGCAAATGAAGACCGCAAACTGATTAGATAAATTAGACGTAGACAGTCAAATTATTTTGGCGCACATTACGAGAAAAAATAAACTACAGAACTTAGTGACAACTGGCAATATTGAGGGGAAAAGAACAAGAGGGAAGGCCGAGAAGTAAATATCTGTATGGCTTGACCACACGGTTTGGTCGGGACAAGAACACAGAGCTGATCCACGGCTCCTGTGATTGCGTAAGATGGCGGAACATGACCGCCCACGCTTACCGGCATTACACATATGTATGTAAATGTAAAAACCTCACCCCTGATCTCTTGGGTAATGTGATCGGATTACCTAGTCATCTCGAATAAGGGCAAAGAGCAGGATGTGTAAGTTGCTCGGTTTGGGAGCCCCACAACAGCTGAAAGACTAGAGAGTAGGCCTTAAACAGCTGCTCTGACAAAATTGTTAAGAAGCAAAATCTTGTCACGAATAGTTAGAGCCTGAAACCTGTGGTGGAATTTGTCTAGAGACAGCAAACCTGGCATAAATGCCTGCCGTAGTCGATCACACTGACCTGTGAGTGGTGTTGGGGCACATGTCCCTCGAGGGAGGCACGTAGAAGAAGAAGAAGAAGAAGAAGAAGAAGAAGAAGAAGAAGAAGAAGAAGAAGAAGAAGAAGAAGAAGAAGAAGAAGAAGAAGAAGACGCAGAAGAAGAAGAAGAAGAAGAAGAAGAAGAAGAAGAAGAAGAAGAAGAAGAAGAAGAAGAAGAAGAAGAAGAAGAAGAAGGAGGAGGATGAGAAGAAGAAGAAGAAGGATGAGGAGGAGGATGAGAAGGAAGAAGAAAAAGAAAGAGGAGGAGGAGGATGAGAAGGAAGAAGAAAAAGAAAGAGGAGGAGGAGGATAAGAAGGAGGAAGAAGAAAAAGAAAGAGGAGGAGGAGGATAAGAAGGAGGAAGAACAAGAATAAGAAGAAGTAGTAGTTCGTCCTGTAACAAAAGGTTTTACAAAATACAATAGACAAGAGAAGCTTTCATAGAACTAGGAAATTTATAAAATTCAAAGGAAATTATACCAGATGTAGGTAGAAAACAGCACATTAAATGGTTTGCCCATATAACTAAGTTACCAGCTAACACTAACAAATCAATGATGAAGCAGATGAAATAGAAGCAGAAAAAGAAGCGGTCGACCATGTAAACGGTGGACAGAGGGAATAACAGTCCATGGGAATATCGATATATGAAGCCCATCGACGGGCACTTTCCCGCTGTTTATGCTTCACCTCGACACCGCGCTGTGTACCTAGAAATGTCTTGGAAAGTAAAGGCGTCCCGCGTGATTCTGATCACATTAGCCACTGAGTGACGGTTGATCTTTTACAAATATGAGTGCAGCACCATATACGCAATGCGTCTACGATGTACAAAAACAAGATGCTTTACTTTCTTTTCTTACTAGACTCTGAACGTGACATTCAAAGGTTATGTCAGTTCTACTGAGTTGAGTTAATAACCGACATCACTACACTCAGGACATTCAGGAGTCATGCTACTAATCGTTCCCACCGCTATCTGATTAAAAGTTCTCCTGGTCTTCCCTATCAGTGTTGAGATTCTTCCAGAACCCCTACCGATCCCCCGCCTTCTCCACCTTGTACCACAAACGCACGACCATCTCTTCCTTGTCCATAGGCAAACTGCCACCAAGAGTTGCATTCCCTGCTAGCCTATCAGCCTTTTCATTCTCTCGCACCCCCGCATGGCCAGGGCAAAATATCCATACAATTCTCACAATCTGTAACCTCTGAAGCGACGATAGCCATTCCACGCGAAACATCCTTTTCTCCACCTTACTAAACATACTCTTTGAATCCGTAATGAATACAATGTGTCGCAGTAGTCTCCTCCAGCCAACATAATACCGCTGTTACTGCCTCCACCTCCATTCTCATGCTGGAGGTCGTAGTCTCATATGCCAGATTCTCCTTTTTCAAGACTCGTCCATTAGCCTTTGCAATAAAACTACTACTGAATGATCGTAACGTTATGTCGGTAATATTGAATGATCATAGAATATTGAAATGTAACATTATGTCGGTACTACTGTCTCATCTCATCATGGTCCTCTTGTACCTTGTGGTGTCGAGGTGAAGTATAAACAGCGGGACAATACCCGCTTATGGGCTTCACGTATCGATATTCCCATGGACTCAGCTTTCCCTCTGTCCATCGTTTACGCTCGCCGGCCTCTTCCTCTGCTTCCATCTGGTCTGTGCATCATTGCTTATTGTGGTATGCTGTTAGTTGGTAACCTACTGTATGATTTTGTAAAATATTCAACTGTAACGTTATACCGGTACTACTGTATGGTGAGAGAATATTGAACTCTAACCTTACGGCGGTACTACTGTATCATCGTAAAATATTGAGCTCTAACCATATGTTGGTACTATTGTATGATCGTAAAATATTGAGCTCTAACCATATGTTGCCGGTCTCTCTGGCTGTGGGGTTACAACACTTTCTCTCTGTAATCCCGTTTATCACGCAGAGTCTCGTAGCAGAGCGAGAGCTGAGGCGGTTCGACCCCAGCTCGTGACTGGCGGGATACTGAGCCGGCCGCTCAGAAAGCAATGACAAACTACTGAGCGTAATCTTGCCAAAGATCAACATACAGCTGAAAGATGCTGGTGTTGACAGCTAAGTCCTGTAAAGGATATGCTAAAAAAAAAAAAAAAAAAAACCATATGTTGGTACTATTGTATGATTGTAAAATATTGAGCTCTAACCATATGTTGGTACTATTGTATGATCGTAAAATATTGAGCTCTAACCATATGTTGGTACTATTGTATGATCGTAAAATATTGAGCTCTAACCATATGTTGGTACTACTGTGTGATCGTAGAATATTGAACTATAACCATATGTTGGTACTACTGTATGATCGTAGAATATTGAACTCTAAACATATGTTATTCCATCTGCACTCTTCTTGGGGGATTTTGAAAACCTTATTTAGAACGTAAGCGGAGGAGAAGACAGATGTTACTGTCCTTACTGACTCGAAATATTTCAAGGAATTAAAACAGAAACATAAATTTGGGTTGAAGTTGGTGACAAAGAATTTAAAGTAAGCCTTGTCCAGCAACCTCTTCTGACACGGTCAAAGCGTCCGCTTTAGTCAACAGTTACGCTCAGAAAGAAGCGGTAACCTCTCCGATGAAACATCCATGAGATTAGTGAGCGATATGGGATCAAACACGGTGCAACCAACTCGAGCCTCTAAACTTTAAACTTAAAGTCGCTTAAAAGTCGACAGGGGTTTTATTCCATATGGCTCATTCTCTTTCCTCAGCGCGGAACGCGTCGCACAAAGCACAAACTCCGTAGCTCTAGCGACGACCATCAGGAGTCTTCCAAAAAATGCACTTTTAATCCGCGTGTGCACGCGGCCCGGAATCAAACCTACAACCTTCGGAGCCCGAGTCAGATGGCTTTACCACCTCGCCACGGAGACTTCAGTCAATGGTTAAGCTCAGAAGGAAGTGGCAACCTCCTCGAGGAAGTATCCAGGAACTTGCCGAGCCATATAGATAAAACACAGTGCAACGAAATCTATCAAATAATAACCTTCAAACACCGAGCCGGTAAATATTTTGAACCCTTTGGATTAATCACTAACTCGTAGAATTCCCTATTTGTTATACGTTAAATTAACACCTTCTATTGAAGCCAATCACTATCCCGTTTCATGTACACGAACTGATCCATATTATACCGAATGTCTCATATATGTCTGTTTCTCTTTCAGCATAACGGAAGCTGTCCATTCAGCAATGGCGAAAGATACTCGAGTCAGCTTTGATTCGCCAGCGCAGGCGCCCAATAAACCCGGCAACAAGGTTCGCCACGGCCGAGGCACAGAGAGACAGATTTCCTACGAAGACGCCGAGAACTGCGTCAATGAAATGAGCGAGTCCTTCCCAGCTTTGAGCACCCGGGCCCAGAGACTGATGCGCCAGGTCTCCGGGTCTTTCAATAATAGAACTATGAAAGTGGCCCTAATTCTCTCAGTAATTCTGAACCTCCTGCTGGGAATTCCGTTTGGGATCTTCTTTGGCTTCTGGATGAGCCAGAAAAATGATCTTTCTCTAAGTGCGTCCTTCAAGGACAGCTCATCTTCATCGTCTTCTTCATCGTCATTGGACTCTTTACAACGGTTGGTCGGAGAAAAGACGTATGCCTTGAGAGAATTATGCTTCCCGTGTTCGGACACTGACCTTGAACTCGACAGCAGGGTCAAGGTGAAATCTAAAAATAGCATTTGTTGCACAGAAGATAAAATTTTACATGTGCAGGATTCGCCTTATGTAAGTATTTCATTGTTTATGTCAGTATTTCATGTCACAGATAGCCAACATGCTTTGTTTCATGTATAGAATCGATCGGCTTCTTGAAAACACATATACATAATTTCGTTACATCATCATCATCATCATCATCATCATCATCATCATCGTCATCATCATCATCCAGTGCCTTGCAGGCTGGCGTGGGCGATCATGTTTCTGCACAAATTACGATCTCGGATGGCATGGATCAATTCATGTGTTAACTGCCTTCCGTGCCATGACACAAGACTCAAGAAATTTCCTACGATGTCTTCCTCTATCTCTCTTTCTACAATTATTTCCGGTTGTCACATGTTCCAGTGTTTGTGATCTATCTGCAGTCCGTTTTCTCCTATGTTTTTATTTCATTTCTGTCTTTGCCCTCCATGCAACACGATCGGGGACGACTTGCTACCATAGTGCAATATTAGTGCCTGTTCAGCTTACGCACATCTTTGTACCATAGTAGAGGCCGACCCCGAAATCACTTATTCATCTGTAATTCACCACAAAAGTTGTCTTTTGGTATTCTGCAGTCGTCCATCCTAATAAATTGGCCTATTCATCGAAGTCTAGTCAGACTGAGCATGGAACAAATCGTCATACAGCCCAATAATTACGCAGTTGTGATTTTGTCTTGATACTTAATACCTAGAGGAGCGACTGGCCGAGTGGCTAGAATGCCGGATACACCTTCGGGAGACCCGGGTTCGAATCCTCGGTAATGTGTGGATTTTTTTCTGTCGAGGGCAAAAAGAAAACCCTAACCTGCGCATTTCGCGGCCACTGCACTGACCAGGCGGCATTAATTCCTCAGGCTCAAGACCCTCCCTGTCGCCATCAACCACAAGTAAATGTAGGCAGTAAATAACGGGCAGTTTTTTGGCGGATGTCTTAATACCAAATATTCTTCGCAGAAACCGCATATAAAAGCTGTTTACGGTCGCTGTACACGGACGGAGCTGAATGCAATAGCTAAGGACAAGACCACTGAAATAACTTGGTTGAGGAGTACACGGACGGAGCTGAATGGGATAGCTAAGCACAAGACCACTGAAATAACTTGGATGAGGAGTACACGGACGGAGCTGAATGGGATAGCTATGGACGTGACCACTGAACTAACTTGGATGAGGAGTACACAGACGGAGCTGAATGGGATAGCTAAGCACAAGACCACTGAAATAACTTGGTTGAGGAGTACACGGACAGAGCTGAATGCGATAGCTAAGAACGAGACCACTGAAATAAGCTGGTTGAGGACAAATGCTCCGTTGGTGAACAAACGGTGAAATAAGAAGAGGACCAACGCTACAAACGGACACACCGCACGTAGTAACAACCACTTCATGCAGCTTCGTCTGGTTAACCATATAGAAATATGATCTAATTTACCTTTACAACACAGACCTAACTTTCATTCAAAAATAACGCCATATTCTATGGCCCAAAACCTACGCCACATCATACACGGGTATGCTAGCGTGTTTAGTTTGTGTTATCAACTGTCATTGACATTCATTCCGGTCCGTTAGCTTGAACTCTGGGCCTGTTTTCCTCAAAAGGTTCATTGATAACCTTGGCCACCTACCGTCAGCAGTATTTATACGCTGTGTCTGGTTATATACCTGCAGGACACTTAACTGCTTGAAAGGACAAGGTCTGTTGAGGGGTGGAGATGTGAACTGGGACACATTCAGCATGTGTTGTTGGTTGGTTGGTTGGTGGGTGGGTTACTTGGATGATTGTCTTGTTGGTTTGTTGGTTGGATTGATGGTTGGTTGATTCATTGGTTGGTGGGTTGGTTGGTGGGTTAGTTGAATGGTTGGTTGGTTGGTTGATTGGTTAGTTGGTTGATTGGTTAGTTGGTTGGTTTAATGATCAGTTCTTTGGCGGGTTGGGCGGATGGTTGGTTCAATGGTTGGTTGGTTTGTTAGCTGGTGGGTTAGTTGGATAGTTGGTTGAATGGTTGGTTTGATGGTTTGTTGATTCATTCGTTGGTTGGTTATGGGTTAGTTGGATGGTTGTTTGAATGGTTGCTTTGTTGGTTGGATATTTGATTGATTGGATAGTTGGTTTGTTTATTGATCAGTTCTATGGTGGGTTGGTGTATGGTTTGATGGTTAGTTGGGTGATTGGTTAGGTGTTTGGTTTGTTAATTTATTGATTAGTTAGTTCATTTGTTGATTAGTTAGTTGGTTGATTGATTGGTTGGTTCGTTAATTAGTTGATTGATTCTTTAGTTGGTTGATTGATTCGTTACTTACTTGGTTGAAGGACTGGTTAGTTAGTTGATTGATTGGGGTTCGTACCGGAATACGATCATCGTTGCCATTAATGGGTTGTGCTGAATCTTCAAACCTCAAATCCCGTAGCAACTAAACAAAGCTCATACCATGGTTACAAATTAACGTAGAACGGTCTGCTTTCTAATGGTCCGCAGTTGATTTCGAAGTAAAAGCAATGGCAAACTACTGAACGTATACTTGCCAAGAGATCACAATAGCAAAAAATGCTGGTGTTGACTGCAACTTCCTGTAAAGGACATGGAACTAACTATTTGTTTTTTAATGTGGGGATTATGAGATGATTATGAGGTTGTATTTTCCTCCTAATTCTTTGCTAAGAATTATCATGCAAAGAATTAGGAGGAAAATACAACCTGAAATAGGAGAAGAACAATGTGGGTTTGTAGAAGGAAAGGGTACAGTAAATGCTGTGTATTTACTGAGAACCGTAATTGAACGATCTATAGAAGTAAACAAAGATCTACACCTTTGCTTTATTGACTACACAAAGGCTTTCGATAAAGTGAGACATGTCGATATGATAAGGATGCTTGAAGATCTACAAATTGATGGAAAAGACCTTAGACTTGTAAAAAACATATATTGGAAACAACAAGCTGCCATAAGAGTTGATAATGAAGTAGGCCAATATCAGCCTATTAAGAGAGGTGTGAGACAGGGATGTGTAATGTCTCCAGATCTGTTTTCCCTGTACAGTGAAAGTATTTTCAGAAATATTGAAGATATGGAAGGAATCAACATTGGGGGACGATGCATCAATAACATTAGATATGCAGACGATACAGTCTTGATTGCAGACAATGAACAGGACCTGCAACATTTAGTAGATGCAGTTGTTACACACAGTGAACAACGAGGGTTAGAATTAAATTGTAAAAAGACACAGGTTATGGTCGTCGCTAGGAAGAACGAAATACCACAATGTAATATACAAGTAAATGGGAATATTCTTCAACAAGTGAATAGGTACAATTATCTCGGAACAGTAATAACATCTGATGGGAGATGCCTTGAAGAGATTAGAACAAGAATCGCCATGTCTAAGGTAGCCTTTAGCAAGATGAAAAACATACTGACCAACAAAAAGATGTCAATTGAAACGAGAAAAAGAGTGTTGAGGTGCTACATAGAACCTGTACTTTTATATGGATGTGAAGCTTGGACAATGAGCAGTCAAGCTGAAAAACATCTGATGGCTGTAGAAATGTGGTTTCTGAGGAAAATGCAAAGAATACCATGGACAGCCAGAAAGACCAATGAACAGGTCCTTCAAGAAACAAACGAAGATCGTAAACTGATTAGAGACATTAGACGCAGTCAAAATGTTTTGGGCATGTTATCAGAAGAAATGGATTGGAGAACTTGGTGACAACTGGCAAGATCGAAGGGAACAGACCAAGAGGAAGACCTAGAAGCAAATACCTGGATACCTTGGCCACATGGCATGGTCGAGACAGGAACACGGAGCTGATCCACGACTCTGGTGATCGAGTGAGATGGCAAAACATGACCGCTCACGCTTACCGGCATGGCACATGATGGATGGATGGATTATGAGATCGCGTTACCTGCCACTAAGCCACATATCTGGCGAGGCCATGGAAATAGCATCGGGGTGTTCAGTTTACCGGTGTCCATAAACTGTTGTTCCTTCAGCAAGATGCTATCGTCATCTGAAGGCGACAATTTCGAATCCCGTTGTGACCACTACAGCTTTTCATTTTTGATATTGTCAAGTGTATCCAGGGTGTTTTTCATATGAGTTGGGGCGGCGTTTGTGGCTTAGAGGTAGTGACCGGAGTTTCACAATCCCACCATTCTGGTCTCCAAGTCGCAGACGATTATTAAGAAGGCCGCTTTGTCTTGATTTTTACAGTGGTAAATGTTACACCATGAACCAAGAGTTGAAGAAAAGACAATAGCGCTGGATAGACCGCATATTGAGGCATTGAGAAAACCCGAGAGTTGTATAACTAGAAAAGCTTTAACCTGGAATTCACATGGCAAAAGAAACAGAGGGAGACATAGAAACATAAATGTACAACATGGGAAGGAATGGCCAGAGCTGCGTGGGATAGCAAAAAATAGGAAGGCTTGAATGTTGAGGCTAGTGCGGGAGGCAAGGGAAACCACCGCTGTCTTTCCCCAAGATAATCATACGTTATCTGATGACAATGTCTTGATAGTAACAAGTCAGAACGATCTACAGGAAATGGTAGATACAGTGGTTGTAGAAAGTGAAAAGCTGGGCCTTAAGCTTGAATAATAGAAAGACAGAAGTCTTGGTTATATCAAAGAAACAGATTGTGCCTAAATGTGCAATTAAAGTACGAGACGTTATTTTGGGGCAAATGCAGAGATTCAAATATCTAGGCACATGGATAACATCAGATGGAAGATGCATCACTGAGATAAAGAACATAATAGGTCAAGCAAAAACTGCACTCTATCAAATGAAGAACAATTTGTGCAATAAGTCACTGTCCTTGAAAGTTAGAAGAAGTTCATCGTTTTGTGACCACGTTATGAGAAGACAAAAACTGGAACATGTTGTGACAACCGGAAATATTTGCGGAAAGAGAGATAGAGATAGACAGCGTGAGAAGATTCTTGACACTCTTGTATCATGGCACCGACGGGAGTCAACACAAGAACTGATCCATGACGTCGGAGATCGTAATTTGTGGAGAGGCATGATCGCCCACGCCAGGCGGCAGGGCACTGGATAATGATGATGAAGGCTGAGGACCGATGTTTCATTGAGTGATAGAAGGCAAAGAAGAAAAGGAAGACAATGGCACTCCCGCATGCAGTTTGGGAACCTCATTACTTAATAGATTGTGTGCTGGATATTCCACGGGTCACTTCATCTTGAGGCTTTAAGGCGGCGGTGTTGTCTTGAGTTACAGTATCGGTGGCGTGGAGTCCTTTCCTCTGGAGAACTCGATATGTCTCTCGGACAGGCACACCGAGGTAGATTAAGGCGGCAGTATATGGTTCTCAACTGACGCGTTAGTGTGGTTGACAAGGACCTGCGCTGATAATGTCATGAGGGCAGCCTGATGTTGGTTCGACCCCTCCGTTCGTAATCTCGCTAAGAGAGAGAGAGAGAGAGAGAGAGAGAGAGAGAGAGAGAGAGAGAGAGAGAGAGAGAGAGAGAGAGAGAGAGTTGAGTCAAGAACCGACATAACTGCACTCGGGGCATTCCTATAAGCGCTCATTCCTCATTTTCATCAGCCAGCAGAGAGTTCCAGTTCTAATGGTACCCGTAGCAATCTGATTATATGTCCGTCCCCAGAGTGAGGACTGTTGACCAGATCCTCTAACCATCCCTTGCTACAGTGTTTTCTCTAGAACATGATAGTCTGTCAACACTACTATATGACGCGGAAGCCTGGACATTGAACAAGCAATTAGAAAGTCGAATAGAAGTCCTGGAGATGTGGATATAAGAAGAATATGCCGCGTTTCATGGAAACAAAAACAATCAAATACAAAGGTTTCGTAAAGACAGGGAATAAAAAGAGAGTTGATAAAACGAGACAAGTGAAATAATTTGGCCACGTTAAAAGACATAAGACTTATAAAAACCATAAGGCCAAGGTTGAAGGCACGCGAGCAAGAGGTAGACAACGATACAAGTGGGAAGATAACATAAAGAGACCAATATACACTCCAAGCGAGAGACAGACAGTGGATCTCCAAGACAATGCCTCGCCCTGACTGTACATTCTATCAGACTGCTGTTGGTCCATTCTTACCTGTTGCATGTCTCTTTCAGTACGTTGCGTTCAAACCCAGGATGTATTTAGAGCAATGTTACTTTCAGTAGTTTGCCATTGCTTTCTGAAACTTGAAGTCAACGTTAAAGTCCAACTGACCGATGTAGGGACTGAACTCACTACCCCACCATCAGCTCACAAGTTTCAGATAGCTTTTAACCTTTCGGCCACGTCCGACCAATCATCATAATCATCATCATCATCATCATCATCGTAGTCATCATCATCAGCATCATCACTGTCATCATCATCATTATCACCATCATCATCATCATCATCATCATCATCATCATCATCATCATCATCATCATCATCATCATCATCCTATTTCTCCTCCTCCTCCACCTCTTCCTCATCATCATCATCATCATCATCATCATCATCATCATCATCATCATCATCATCATCATCACCGAAATGTATTTAACATCCACACTTCCATTCACATTAAACGTGTATCTATGTTTCTACTTCTTTCCTCTACGTCTATGACGTATGACCAAAAAGACCAGGAGCAATTGATTGTGAAGATTTTCGTACAATTAACCTTATAAACCATATCACTAAGCTTCTACTCAGAATCATAATGAGAAGAACCAAAAAGAAAATAAAAATGGAAATTAGTGAAGAACAGTATGGATTTGTGGAAGGAAAGGGCACAAACAATGCAATTTATACATTACGGACACTAATAGAAAGGTCAATAGAGAAACAGAGAGACATATATTTGTGCTTCATAGATTATACTAAGGCATTTGATAAAGTAAAACATGATGAACTGATTAAAATGTTGGAAGATATCAACACTGATGGAAAAGATTTAAGAATAATAAAGAATATTTACTGGAACCAAGTAGCAGCAATTAAAATGGGAAATAAAGAGGGTAGTTACGAACAGATAAAGCTAGGAGTACGACAAGGGTGTGTCTTGTCACCAGATCTTTTCTCCCTGTATAGCGAAGTAATAATGAGAGAGATCAAAGAGATGCCAGGAATACTAGTTGGAGGTTATAATATAAATAATATACGCTATGCAGATGACACAGTATTGGTGGCGGATAATTCAACAGACCTACAACAATTATTAGACGTTGTAGTAACAGAGAGTGCAAGGAAAGGACTCTCCTTGAATATCAAGAAATCAGTAACAATGGTAATATCAAAGAAAATGGCGACACCAAAATGTGACATAGAAATAGAAGGGAAAATCCTTAACCAAGTTGATAATTTTAGATACCTAGGGGCATTTATAACATCAGATGGAAGATGTACAACAGAGATTAGGAGCAGAATAGGGAAAAAGCCGCATTTCAGGAAATGAAGAGTGTCTTATGCAATAAGTCACTATCACTGAATGTAAGAAAGAGAGTGCTGAAATGCTATGTAGAACCAGTTTTGCTGTATGGCAGTGAATCTTGGAATGTAAATGAACAAATTAAGAAGAAATTAGAAGCAACAGAGATGTGGTTCCTGAGACGAATGTTGCGAATTCCTTGGACTGTCAGAGTAACTAACGACGACTGCCTGAAACAGGCTAACGAAACTAGAACATTATATACAACAATAAGACAGAGACAAACAGCTTTCCTCGGTCATGTGATGAGAAGAGAGGCATTGGAGAACAGCGTAACAACTGGAAAGATCGAGGGGAAGAGAGGCAGAGGTAGACCAAGAGAAGTGATGCTGGATGGATTGAGACGGTGGCATGGAGGAATATCAGCAGCAGAGTTGATCCAGAAAACCAAAGACCGAGATCTATGGAGAGCCATGAACGCCTACGCCAGCCGGCACGGCACTTGATGATGATGACGTCTATGAATGCAAATCAATACATACGAGTGTGCTTCACATTAAAACCTTTAATGTTTTTGTTTGTTTGTGTGAATATATTTTGAACAAGTACAGAACAAATGTATTATTTTTCGCTGCATTCAATTTCAAGTCCTACAGCGTCGATAATGTGCTTGGATTCATGTAGAACACAATTCTCTTGGTCGCATGTATAACCACTCATGCATCACCAGCTGTACCTCTTCACATAAGTCACGCCGTTTTGAAACTCATACACTTGCTGGACTGACAGGCATGCATCACCATACTGGACCTTCTTTCGCTGATGAATTTATGTAGGGTTCACCCCTTCATTGATGAAAAATAAAACACGGATAACAGAACGCTGCTCCTCTTTGGAGTATATCAAAAGTGGGGCAGCCATCTGTAACGTCCTTATAACGTCGCTGTGTTCGTCTGCACCATGATCTCATGTGCTTAACCCTCTTGACTCATTGACAACAATATTGACAAGTTACAAGACAATGACACGGTTATTGTAATCTCTATTACACTTGTACATTTTTCATGTGAAGACCCCTCGTATTATAACATGTTTCCCCTTCTAAGTGAACGGCCTCACATTCCCCAACAAGTAATCTATTATTTCTGGTGTCCTATAGTATTGCGTCACCGGTGACGTATTTCGGAGGAGATGCATGGGCGGCGACCTGAGCCTGCCTGTGGCCATGCCTTGTAAGAGTGGGACCGAGAGGCGAGGGTCAGAGTCAGCGGCGCATCTCATGTTGGACGTGGATGAAACCAAAGACAGGATGAAGAGCCCGTCTCATAACGGTCAGTGTTTCTTTTATCGTTGTCAGTGTTTTTGGTCTGTGATATTTATAACGTGTTCATCATCATAATCATCACCATCGTTATTATCATCACCATTACCATCACTATCGTCATTATCATCATCATTATCATCGTCATTTTCAACAGCATTATCATCATCATTATCATCATCATCATTATCATCATTATCATCATCATCATTATCATCATCATCACCATTATCATCCTCATCAGCATCATCACTATCATCATCATCATCATTATCATCATCATCATTATCATCATCATCACCATTATCATCATCATCATCATCATCATATCATCCTCATCGTCAACATCATCCACATCCTAATCATTATCATTATCATCATCATCGTTATTATTGTCATTATTATCATTATCGTCATCCTCCTCCTCCTCCTCCTCCTCATCATCATCATCATCATCATCATCATCATCATCATCATCATCATCATCATCATCATCATCATAATCCTCATCATCATCATTATCATAATCCTCATCATCATCATTATCATATCATCATCATCGTCAACATCATCCTCATCATTCTCATTATCATCACCATCTTTGTTATTGTCATTATTATCATTATTGTCATCCTCATTCATCATCATTATCACTACCATAATCATCATCATCATCATCGCCATCATCATCAATATCATTATCATCGCCATCATCATCATCATCATCATCATCATCATCATCATCATCATCATCATCATCATCGTCACCACCACCATCATCATCATCATCATCATCATCATCATCATCATCATCATCATCATCATCATCATCATCATCAATATCATCATCACCACCACCACCATCATCATCATCATCATCATCATCATCATCATCATCATCATCATCATCATCATCATCATCACCACCACCATCACATCATCATCATCATCATCATCATCATCATCATCAATATCATTATCATCGCCATCATCATCATCATCATCATCATCGCCATCATCATCATCATCACCACCACCACCACCATCATCATCATCATCATCATGATCATGATCATCATCGTCATCATCAGCATCATGTTTTGAGGACACTACTTTCTGAACTTAGCAGTCAGCGTAAGATCACCATACATTGGATACCATCCCACTGTGGAGTCCCCGGAAACGACAGAGCTGATCGATTGGCTAAGGAAGGAGCAAAAGAAGAACAACCTGATGTGCCCATTACATACCACCAAAAGAAAAGAATGATCAAATCAGTCAGAAGGCCACCAAACCTTACTCAAGACGACTACCACGTTATGGACAGACCATAACAGGTCATTCTTCTGCGCCTCAGAACAGGACACAATAGATTACGCAACCACATGTATACAAAATTCAAGATTGGTGACTCAGCCATGTGCACATGTGGTTTGGCGTCGCAGACAGAAGAGCACATACTCCAGGATTGCCCAAACTACAACATATCCAGGCGAACCTTCTGGCCTAGAGAGACAACAGTGGAAGATAAACTCTATGGACCGCTGAATGAACTAAAAAAGACTGTTGGATTCATACGAGAGACAACATTGCAGTTATAAGCATATTTCAGGCGAACGAAAGAAGAAGAAGAAGAAGAAGATCATCATCATCATCATCATCATCATCATCATCATCATCATCATCGTCGTCATCATCATCATCATCATCATCATCATCATCATCATCATCATCATCATCATCATCATCATCATCATCATCATCATCATCAATAGCATCATCATCATCAGCATCATCATCATCATCATATCATCCTCATCGTCAACATCATCCACATCCTAATCATTATCATTATCATCATCATCGTTATTATTGTCATTATTATCATTATCGTCATCCTCCTCCTCCTCATCATCATCATCATCACCATCATCATCATCATCATCATCATCATCATCATCATCATCATCATCACCACCACCACCATCTTCATCATCATCATCATCATCATCATCATCATCATCATCATCGCCATCATCATCATCACCACCACCATCATCATCATCATCATCATCATCATCATCATCATCATCATCATCATCATTATCATCATCAAGTACTTTAGCTAATGAACTGATCATGAATCGTGATCAATTTATTTCAAGCCAATATTTTTTGTCTGTTTGTGTTCGCTTGCTTTGAACTCAAGCGTAGTCCACACATGGGCTTCTGCTTCTTGTGCACTGGACTGATCTTTGCGTGTGGATACACTTTCTCAGTTACCAGCATCCCTCGTCATCTGGCCAATCCACTCCGACTTCAGAGGTACTTGTAATTTACGTCCCCAAGTCAAAGACGAGAAGTCAACATTCTAGTCTAACTGACCGGTGTAGCAACTGAACCCCCCTATCCCAGCATCAGCACACCGGATGTTCAAGAACGAGCGCTCTTACCCATTCAGCCAAGCCGACTTCTGATTACAGGAGTGACGGTTATGACGTTACGCCGACAGTTGCATGAGCGAGGGGGGACCAGGTTGTATTGCCAGCTCTCGTCAGTCACTACTAGATGGGAAAACTTGCCACCTATGCCTCCCTACGCTTCTGTTAAAAAAAATATGATTGTCCTCATCATCATCCAGTGCCTTACAGGCTGGAGAGAACGATCATGCCTCTCCACAGATTACGATCTCCGACGTCATATATCAATTCGTGTGTTCTGGGAAATACAGGCGGCGGGTGTGATATTAAAAACATCGGCCGTTGACTGGTAGAGGAAAATATGGCGCTAGCACCATTTATCCAATACACCTCAAAGTGTGTGAAGGTGTTATTATCTTTTTACGAAGACGTAGAAAAAATAAATCATTAAGGAAAGACAGAAAGAAAGAAAGAAAGAAAGAAAGAAAAAGAAAGAAAAAAAGAAAGAAAATGGTGGTGGTGATGACGATGATGATGATGATGGTGATAATGATGATTATGATGATGATGATGATGATGATGATGATGATGATGATGATGATGATGATGATGATGATGATGATGAAGTAAAAGAGGACGTTGGAGAATAAGCTGACAGCGGCATACAGAGTACTACTAAAAAGAGGAGCAGAGGGTGGAGAGAGAGAGAGAGAGAGAGAGAGAGAGAGAGAGAGAGAGAGAGAGAGTATAACAGATAAATACCATACTTTAAATCTCTGAAGAATGTAATACTTAGAACTGGAAATATAAAGTATCTTTTAAAAGACGAAAGTTTCATATCCGCAAATATTGAGTGTGTTAATATTCTTTCCTTTCAGAAATTCCACTTGTGTGGATAACACGAGACCCGGAACACAGAACATTCGTTGGCAAAGATGTATCCTACGCCAACGGTCATATCACTATTCACAAATCTGGAAAATACCATCTCTACAGTCACATGACTTTGAGCTCCAATGAAAACCCGTTGTCTGAAGAAGAAGATGAAAGAATTATAGTCCATTCACTTCTATGGAATTCCAGGGGCGTATCCAAAAGTTTACTATTCGCACAAGTGACTTTAAAACGAAATGAAGTCAAAAGCACAAATATTGAAGGCTCGTTTGAGTTATTAGATGGGGACGTGATATCCGTTTACCTCAGCCATCCATCGTTTTTGAAGAACATTCGTCCAGCAAACGTTTTTGGTTTATTCATGCTGTTATAAATGGAGTTGAAAATTGTGTTGTGTTGGTTCGCTAGTTGACCATATAATCACTACTTCATGGATATTTCATACCGGGTGCAAGACAAGAAGTGACACCGGTTGTCTGATGACGTATGTATACAAATGTATATTGTGAAATGGAGGGAAAATCAGCTTTCAATCTTATTGCCATTTTGTATAAATTCGACTTTTTTAATAGCGGATTTTCAATTTGGACTATGTGAAACCCTCGCTTTTTGTCACTGTTCTAATTTAGACTTTTCCCTTACGAAACAATAAAGGATGGGGGAAAACCTATGAGATGAACAAAAGCAATATGCTCAATACGATGATAGCTGTTCGTTGCTATACCTGGCTTTTACCAATTGCATGTCTTTGCAATAACCCAGCGCCCATTGGCTGTTTCTGATTTACTACGCAATTTTACGTTCAGTAGTTTGCCATTGATTTCTGAATGAGAAGCCAGTAGTCCAACAGTGTGGATCGAACCCACTACTCCACCGCTGACCTAGTGAGTTACAGTTACACGTCACAGTCGATCAGAAAGAATCGTAATGGGAGGCATGGATTCTGTAAGAAGAGGCAGAGGTGAATCAACACCACCGTAGTCACAGGATGTTAGAGACACCTTTGGTGTGAACATGCATGGGGCCGAGGAACTGGTTAAACATCGAGAGTACTCCAGAGGGATCCTGATGTGTGCAAAGATCTCTTCAAGAACTTGATTCATAATGGTTATTCGTTCATTGATCAGCCGAGGTGAACAGTGTATTGAAAGTACCAGCTTAACTCAGTACAAAATACTAAAATCAGACAGACCGTGGGATCAACACTTTGTGCCACGTATACTGAAAGCCAGAAGATCAAATGGTTCAGCCATCTCGCTAGAATGCAACACCATCAACTACCAGCGCTGGAGCTACATCAATTTAGATCTGATACGAAAGCGAGAGGGCGCCCGAGAAGAAAATGGATTGACAACATCAAAGGCATTGTACAATCACACGGAATGACACTATCCAATGCCACTCATCGGGAGCGGGAACTATTCCTCCCCTCGACGCTTGACGGCAGAAGTTTGAAGATTGTAATGATGACTAGATGCAAGTGAAATGTTGAATTGTTATTTTTAGTTGGAATAATTCGGTAAAGAACTGTTATTACTCGGTTTGACTGCTGTTAATGGTATTCGCCAGGAATTTATAAATTGCAGTTGAATGGTTGATTTGTTTGTTGGTTTATGGTAGGTAGGTTGGATAGAAGGCGGGTTGATTTATTGATTTGTTGGATGGTTTCTGGGTTATTTTGTTTTAATAGATGGTTAATTGGTTGGATGTATGGTTGATTGGTTGGTTGGATGGATTGATGGATGGATGGCTGTATGGTTGGATGGATGGATGGTTGGCTTGCCTTTTGGCTAGTTGGTTGGATGGTTAGTGTGTTGATTGATTAGGTGGATGGATGGAAGGATTAAGAGATGGATTGTTGGTTGGTTGGTTGGTTTATTGAGTATTTGAATGATTGGGTGGTTGGCTGGTTGAATGGATGTTTTGTTGGTTTATGGTTGATTGGATGGATTCTTGGTTGGTTGTTTGGTTCGTTTGATAGATAGATAGATGGCTGAATGAATGTACGGAGGTATTAATGTATGGTTGTTTAACTGGTTAAATAGATGGACGGATCGATGAATGAATGGTTGGTTGGTTGGATGGATGGATGCTTAGATGGCTGGTTAGTTGATTGATTTGTTGGTTGAGTGAATACAATGCACGTATGGATGAATGGATGGCTGACTGGTTGGATGAATGGTTATTTGAATGGTTGTTTGGTTGATTGGCTGGTTTGTTGGATGGATGGTGGATTAATGCCAATCCATTCTATCCCATCTGGTATTTTAACCCAGGGAATATTTTTTTTTGTCCGCCAACGACCATTTGCATATTTATAACATTATTCCCAGGTCATTCAAAATTATCAGCTTAAAAGTGAGCCTGCTATATTTGGCCAAACATGTAATTAACTCGCCCCTAATGTGATAGCTGGAACCGCTTCTCTTTGGTGTTTTGTTAGCTGGCATTGATGATGCTGACTCGCAACTCCTCTTCCAAGTTTTCGTCTGTCAGTCTGGAGCGCCGCTGACTCCTTGCAATGGTAAGTTGTGAAAAGAACATATTTCAATGTATGCCTTCTCTATGTGGGAAGTTCATCATTACATTTGTAACGTTCATAGAACTCTAGCGCCTTGGCAGGTCCACCCCAAAATGATTTATGGGTGCCCCAGAGGTACCCCTACACAAGTCTCATGTCTGCACAAGTCTCTTACTACACATATCTCATACCTGCATAAATAAGCATCATCGGTGGGGATTACTTTTACCTTGTTTACTATTTAAAAGCTGATGGCGTGACTCAATAACCCATTCAGTCTCATGGCTGTATTATTATAACTCATTTGGACTCAAACATTGTTAATCTCCAATATACCCAAGCCTAGGGACAGTAAGCTCTGAAGCAAAAACTGTATTGGTTTGAAGAAGATAAGGAGAAGGAATAGGATAACAGAACTGACCCCTTGGTGGAGTATTGATGCATGATAAGGCAGACGTGGTTGCGGCCTTGTGGGAGCACGTGTACACCTCGGAGGAGCAAATGGATCACCATGGTCTGGTAAGAATGAGGCAGCGAGGATTGACGGGGGGATCTGGCCGATGCTCGACGCTCAGAGGAAAGGCGAGACGGACATATAATCAGATTGCTACTGGAACTATTAGTGTTGGAACTCTTCGTTGGCTGCTGAGGATGGGGACGGAGCACTTATGGGAATGCCCCGAATGCTATGATGTCGGTTCCTAAATCAATCAATCAATCAATCAAACTGACCCCTAAAATGGGTTTAGCGCCTATTGGAGTGAACGAATGTAAATTAACAAAATAGGAAAATCTTGGAAGCAATGGAAATTTGTTCCTGAAAAGAAAGTTGTGAATACCTTTGACTGTCAGTCACTAACAATGACTGCATGGAATAGGCTAATGAAACTAGAGCTGTAGTAAAGAGACAAACAGCATTCTTTGGTCATGTGATGAGAAGGGAGGCATTGGAGAATATTGTGACAACTGGAAAGATCAGTGGGAAAAGAGACAGAGGCAGAACGAGGAAATGATGCTGGATGGGTTGAGACGGTGACAAAACAAACTGAGTTCAATTTAAGTGAACACATGCGCGCGCGCACACACAAGAAAAAAAAACACGCCACAGTATAGTAAAAGTGTAGTAAAAGTATAATACAAGTATATTAAAGGTTTAGTAAATGTATAGTAAAAGTATAGTAAAGGTATAGTAAAATTATAGTAAAGGCCATCTTTTTCCACGCCACGAGGCTTTCTGGGTATATGATGCTAAACCCCCATGTTTGTATAGACCAATCAGTGTTCGAGAGGTCATGTGGGCAATATTAAGCCGGTCGACTTTACTTCTCATATTTCCTGGTGCCCTTTTAAGACTGGGTCGGCCTTGGGGCTGGGGTCAATTTTAGACTGGGTCGGCCTGGGGCTGGGGTCAATTTTATACTGGGTCGGCCTGGAGGCTGGGGTCAATTTCAGACTGGGTCCGCCTGGGGGGGGGGGGGGCTGGGGTCAATTTTAGACCGGGTCGGCCAGGGGCTGGAGTTAATTTTAGACTGGGTCGGTCTGAGGGCTGGGGTCAATTTTAGACTGGGTCGGCCTTGGGATGAGGTCAATTTTTGACTGGGTCGGTCTGGGGGATGAGGTCAATTTTAGACTGGTCGGTTTGGGAGCTGAGGTCAATTTTAGACTGGGTCGGTCTGGGAGGTGAGGTCAATTTTGAACTGAATCGGTCTGGAAAGTGAGGCCAAGTTTAGCCTGGATTGGTCCGGAAGGTCAATTTTAGACTATGTCGGTCAGGGCGCTATGGTCAATTTTAGACTGGGTTGGCCTGGGGGTTTAGGTCAATTTTAGACTGGGTCGACCTTGCAGCTGAGGTCAATTTTAGACTTGGTCGGTCTGGGAACTGAGGTCAATTTTAAAAGTCTGCCTCTGTGGGGATTTGAACACATAACGCGACGAGAAGCCAGCGGGCTAGCCACTGCGCTACCTCTGCTTCTGGGTGTAAGGCCCTAACCCCCATATTTGTGTACATAAATCACCGCCCCCATGGATGACGGGGTCAATGTCTTGTCACCTCCTTTACTTCCACATCCTTTTCCGGTACTCTTTTTAGGCTGGGACGACCTGTGACCCCGGGTCACGTGAAAGATGTACCCTCGCCTGGTTGAGGATGTGAACATATCGCTTCTCGGCCGAAAGGCCAGCGTGCATGCCATCCATCCATCATATGTCTTGCCGATAAGCGTGGGCGGTCATGATTCGCCATTTCACTCGATCATCAGAGTCGTGGATCTGCGCTAATGTTAGTTTTCTTGTCCTTTTGCTTGTGATGATCTGTAATTAGGCGAATCATGATAAACTAGGCAACTTTAAAGAAGGTAGTTTGCCGTTGCTTTCCTTCCTGGAGGTGACCATACTGGCCGGTGACCGCAGCCATTGTCTCGTTAAAGAGATCGTCTGCCTACCGTCGCGAAACTTGAGACCATAACCAACAACTATCTGTAGGCTTGACACTACGCTAAAAGTCTCCCTCCCATCTGTGAATTGCGCTTGTTTGAATTATTCAAATGTGATATTACTTTTTTGAATTGTGTGCCTCGCCCAGACAAAAACAATATGCTTTTTCTGCTATTGTCCGAACTGTTGAATATACAATTATTTATTGCTTACAATTTGAAACTCATGTTTTTGTTTCTAAATGAACTTACTATATATTTTGTGTGCGTGCTGGTATATAGAAATGCTTCATGTGTATAACGAACTACCTGATGTGTATAACGAAATGTGATGTGTAAAACGAAAATGTTGATGTGCAAAACGAAAATGTTGATGTGCGTTTTGCAATGTTTATCATGGAGTGCATGAAATATACAGACTTATTTGCTGCGTATAACGAATTATCCGATGTGAATAGAGAATTGAATAATGTGTGTAATTGAATGATCAATTTGTATAAGAATTTGTGATGTGTAAAATGACCTTATATGTGTCTAAGGATTTGCTTAAAGTGTATAATGAATTGCCTAGAGGGTGTAGCGATTCATGCCATGCATAGTTTAAAGTTTATAACGAACATAACGAACTGTCTGGTGTATATCGATTTGTCTCACTTGTATAATGAGATACCAAACGTGTAAAACGAACTACCTGAATAACGAATGTTTAATGTGCATATCCAATTGTCTGAAGTATATAACGCAATGTATGGTGTGTGTAAAGAATGCCTAATGTATATAAATAACCTTCTTATGATGCATAAAGTTATCTGATGTTTATAATGAATTGTCTGTTGTGTATAGTGAACAGTGATCAGTAAAGGGAGTTGTCTGATGTGTCTAACGAACTGTCTGCTTTTTATAATGAATTGTCTGATGTGTCTGCTGTTTATAATTAATTTTCCGATGTGTATCACAGGGTGTCTGGTGTTTATAATGAATTGTTTGATTTGTATAACAAACTGTCTGATGTTTATAATGAATTTCTGATGTGCATAACAAACTGTCAGATGTTTATAATGACTTGTCTGCTATATAATGTTTATAATGAATTGTTGATGTGCATAACGGACTGTCTGATGTTTATAATGAATTGTCTTATGTGTATACCGAACTGTCTGCCGTATGTAAAGAACTGTCTGATGTGTATAACGAATTGCCTGATGAGGAGAACGCTGTTCTTTTGTGTCTACATTTAATTATGTCATGTCAAATGTCTTATGTTCGTAACGAAATTCCAAAAGATATGCAAGGAATACTCTACTGCTTATAACGAATTGTGCGATATTTAAAACGAAATGTCTGATGTGGTAGCTGTACAGCTCGCAGTTGCAACAACCGACCTCTTCTGTTTAGATAAAACGAAAACCAAACAAACCAAAAAACCAAAAATACTGTAATTAATAGTTTGAGTTGGGCTGAGCCAAGAACCGACCTCACAGCACTGGGGGAATTCTCATACGTGCGCCGTCCTCATCTTCAACAACAAGCGAAGAGTCCCACTACTAATGGTACCGTTGTAGTCCAATTGTGTGTGCATCTGGTTTTTCCTTGGTGTAAACAACAGAAGGAATGACCACTTCTTCAGAAGCTGACACATTGTTAAAGGGTGCTGCCAAAGGATGCTGCCAAAGAATACTGGATGATCAATTCAGCCAAGAGGTGTTTACGAATCTGCTGGGAGGTTTCAGTCGGAAGTGGTTATACTGTCATTCTCACGCTCTGAAGGTCGTAGATTGGAACCCCGGACTACGTCGTTCAGAGCAGGAGTGCAATGTTTCCCTGAGACTCCTGGGGATCATTGCTGGGAGTTTGATGTAATGTGTGATGCTCGAGGGCAGCAGCTTGCCATTCAGCCGAGAAAAACTGACGCAGACGGAGGCAAACCTTGTGCAATGAAGTCAACCCTTCAGACATTAGTAATTTAGTTACTAAGAATCAACAATATATCTTCTTGGAGAGAACTATAATAGTTCTTGTTAATCAAAGATGAAGAAAAGACTTTAGTGTGGATAGGATACAGGTTAGGAAAACCCAAGGACAGTACAAAAAGACACTATTTTGTGTGGAACCCACAAAGCGAACTGAATAGTGGGATGTGTTTCGACACACTGAGAAGAGAATTAAAGACAGAGATGGATAAAATATGGAGACCATGCAGAGAACTGCACGAGACAGCACACAGTATGACCCCTGGGTTTGAGCTGGTCGATGGCCTATGCCCTAAAAGAGTATACATGACAGAAGACTAAGAATAGATCCACTTGAGAATCAGGGTATCCAGGTTATCAGAAAGATTATGCTAGTTTCCAATTCCACATAAGCGAACAAGTAGTAATCTTCAGATTTCACATTGACATAACAGGGTGAAATAGCACCCATTCAATAAACTAAAGATAGGAGATACTGATGAATGTAAACATGGAATTGATAAAATGTCGGTTATACATTTATTACTGTCAAACTGTCAAAGACAGCTATTACTGCCTATAGTACCTTGCAGTGTAGGACATGAGGGGTCTTGAGCCTGAAGTATTAAGGCTGCCTGGCTTTGGCAGTCGCCGCAAACTTTACAGGTTATGGCTTCCGTTTTGCCCATCACCTTACCAAGGGTTTGAACTCGGGTCTTCTGAATGGGAGTGCGGCGTCCTATCCACTAGACCTGACGCTTCTGAACATTTACTGTCCAATATATACCGAACAGAGAGAATTATTCTGGCGTACGCCCACTCCATTTGGGGACAAATTATATAGAACTGTGAACAACCGTAAGCTGGGTAGAGCTGTTTATTGCAGTAGTGAATCTTGTAACGCAAATGAACAAATTAGGAAGAACTTAGAAGCAACGGGGATGTGGTTCCTGAGACGAATGTTGCGAATTCTTTGGACTGCCAGAGTAACTAACAACGACTGCCTGAAAGGGGCTAAAGAAACTAGAACATTTTATTCAACTATAAGAAATAGACAAACAGCTTTCTTTAGTCATGTGATGAAAAGAGATACATCGGAGAACATCGTGACAACTGGATGGATCAATGGGGAAAAAGAAGCAGAGGCATACCAAGAGAAGTGATGCTGGATGGACTGAGACGGTGGTATCAGCAGAGTTGATCCAGAACACCAAAGACCGAGATCTGTGGAGAGACATGAACACCTACGCCAGCTGTCAGGGCACATGATTATGATGATTCAAGTTGTCATCTGAAAATGTAGGAAGAAGAAGAAGAAAATAAGATTGTATAGGCCTCGTAAGTACTAAGTAATTGTTCTTCTTTGCATTTGCTTCTTTTCCATTATTGGAGAACTGGCCTTCACTTGTGACATGAGACACCCACATACCTATTGCGACCTCTAGTAGTTTCTCTCTATCTAAAGTACACACATTCATTAACTTAGGCCTCTTGTAGTTTCTCTCTAAACTACACACATTCATTAACTTAGGCCTCTTGTAGTTTCTCTCTAAACTACACACATTCATTAACTTAGGCCTCTGGTAGTTTCTCTCTAAACTACACACATTCATTAATGGTTTCCTGTGCAAAATAGGTATAAAATAGTATGACAGAATCATCAACGTGGGACTGATCCAGATAATATAATCATTTGAAATATATCGTCAACAAGATTAAGCTTAAATTATGTAATCACATTGGGCATTCGATTCACCCTCCTACTGCGCTCATTCCTTTGTGTGCAAGATACGCAGGATCGTCATCGCCAGTGTGTGATACTGTAGGCAATAGGGACCAGAAAGACATCAAATGCCCAACGGTAAAATACACTGTGAACATTCCATTGTTAACTTATCATGTGCTTGGTTGTATAAAGCTGTATTACATTTTATTAACTTTTGTGAAAATTCGTTTTGTTTTGTGTAGCATTTTAGATAAATTCGCATGTATTAATTAACACTTGGAGACATATAATAAACAAGTAGATATTAGAAAGGATACTAGACGTCGCAACCAGTCCCAAGCATTTTTGGCTGTTCACGATTGACTAGAGAATTTTTACGTTCAGTAGTTTATCATGCATAGTATACCTGTGCGGGTGTTGGTTTGTCTAGACTCCTGTCTGTTCCACTTTTCACTTGGGGCAGTGCGGAGCATTTTGTGTGATATTCACTGGCACAGGAACGGAGCATAACGGGGCGACCCTATTCCGTGAAGTTGGAACCGCGACTAGCTAACTGACTAACTGTCATTACTTCTTTATGGACCGACGATCATGCCATCGAAATCAACACAAGGAGATCTGATTTCAAAACGTCTGTAGCTGACTTCAAACCCTCGGCTCGGTATGTCAGGGATTCCAAACCTTCGGCTCGGTATGTCAGGGATTCCAAACCCTCGGCTCGGTATGTCAGGGATTCCAAACCCTCGGCTCGGTATGTCAGGGATTTGTGAAACGCTTTTACTTTCACTAAACCACAACGCCGGACAATATAAAACATGAAACTCTGGTGAAAACACTGGCGTTCCATCATGGGCAGATAAAAGTCAAGGTTACATCATGGTCGAATAAAAGTCAAGGTTCCATGATGGTCAGATAAAAGTACAGGTTCCATCATTGTCAGATAAAAGTAAAGGTTCCATCATGGTTAGATAAAAGTAAAAGTTCCATCGTGGTCAGATAAAAGTAAAGTTTCCATCATGGTCAGATAAAAGTAAAGGTTCAATCATGGTCAGATAAAAGTAAAGATTCTATTTTGGTCAGATAAAAGTAAAGATTCCATCATGATCAGATAAAAGTAAAGGTTCCATCATTGTCAGATAAAAGTAAAGATTCCATCATGGTCAGATAAAAGTAAAGATTCCATCATGGTCAGATAAAAGTAAAGGTTCCATCATGGTCAGATAAAAGTAAAGATTACATCATGGTCAAATAAAAGTAAAGATTCATCATGGTCAGATAAAAGTAAAGATTCCATCATGGTCAGATAAAAGTAAAGGTTCCATCATGGTCAGATCAAAGTAAAAATTCCATCATGGTCAGATCAAAGTAAAGGTTAAATCATGGTCAGATAAAAGTAAAGATTCCATCATGGTCAGATAAAAGTAAATGTTCCATCATGGTCAGATAAAAGTAAAGATTCCATCATGGTCAGATAAAAGTAAAGGATCCTAGGTCGCATTAGGCTATGGTGCTAGACTAAGTGTGTGAGGTGGACAGTATCACTCCGCCGGCCTCTTTTCTTCCCAAGTCATTTCCTGGCATACATTTTAAGCTGGGTCAACGTGGAGTCGAACCCACGACCACCGGGTCGCAGGAGAGAGTCTAGCTACGCCGCCACCAAAACTCACTGGGATCCGAACATGCCTCCTTCAAATGTCTACATCACCTCGCTGAAAGAACAAGTGATTGTCGACGAATGGCCAACGCTATAGAGTAATTAAACTGGACGAGCGACGAAACTGAGGCTTGTGATGTCATCTTGTGTAGGCCTCAGCTCGGAACCCCAGCGTTGTCAGTCTAGCTTTCAATCTATCCGTAAATATCCATTATGGAACCCTTTGAGGCCACCAAGACAATTCATAAATAGATATACACGTATTGCTTGGCGCTTATAAAAGTAGGGGAAATAATTAGAGACTAGAGGACGCATTAGACAACTATATCTTTCTATTTTTATGTTCTCTAGTGCGTCCTCTACTCTCTAATTCTGTCCCCAACTTCTATGAACGCCAATTTGAACATTCACCGAGAGAAATACGGTTCATTGGAAAGATTATGCTGAGAAATATCGTTAATTGAAAATTCACTGTGAGAAACACCGTTCACTGAAAAATGTACCTCAGAGATGTGTTCTTTAAATAATCGACTGTATTTATTTATTTCAATTTATAGATTGTCTCATGTGTCCTCTAATCTCTGCGTCTTTGTTCTACTTCTATAAGTGCCCATCAGTGCTGCGAACTTATTCCTGATGCTATTTCTATGTCCGTATGGGTTCTCAACAATTGATATTTGTTTGTTTTGTGTAGCTTTCGTAGACAGAGCTGTTAAAAATAAAATAATATATTGAGATTTTATTTGATAGTAGTTAGTCTTATAGCAGACCAGTCGGCGTAGTTGTTAGCAAACTGCGCTGAAAATGTCATGAGCACGATATGACGTTCAACGCCTGGAATCGTTGCGTGCTAAAGTGAGGTACCTATTGGCCACATGTTCCTCCATGCATTCAAGTCTATAACATATGGAGGTGCTATCTCATCATAGTCCCAAAGCAGAAACAATGTGTTCTAGTTATAGTGCGTTCACAAATGTTTGCCACAGTATAAATATCCATAACTCACTAACCAACTGAGGGAAAATGATGAGATTTAGCATATAACCTTATCATTATGTACACTCAACAATTTTTTTTGTTTGTTCTGGACATTGTACATCAGATCTCAATGTTTGTTTATACGCGGTATAATTTGAAATGTATTACAGCTTCACATGGAAACATCAGTGTTCAGTAATGAATATTCTCCGTAGTGCACGGGAATTTTCTTAAGAGAAGCACGCCACATAATGGAACGGAAGTGTTCAGAGGTTTCTGTAAAACAAGTGTTTGCTAGTGTGAATTCAATACATTTTCGCTAAAACACCAAAGACATTTCGCCGTCTTCCATGATTTTAGTTGATTTGGACCTATCAAAGATATATTCCTTAGGTGTGAGTAAATATAAGACGGCAGGAAAATTTTCATAACGATGCAACAGATACTTTAAACAAAAATTGAATGAGGGCAAACATTTGTGAACGCAATATAGCTTTGTATAGTTGTGTGTGTTGTAATTGGACTGTTGGGTATTCAGTCGTTGTTGTGCTATTTCATGGAAGAGAAATACAATACTCCGAAAATCAAGCTACAAGAAATATCGTTCTTTCACAAGTTAACACAAAAATGTATGGCCAGAAATATTGCTCATTGAATGGTTCACTGTGAGAAATAACGTTGTGAGGAATATTGTTCATTTCAAAGCTTAATGTGGAAAGATTGTTCACAATGAGGAATGTCGTTCATTGAATAGTGCACTGTAAGACACATCCTTCATTGGAAAGTAAGCTGAGATAAATTTAGTCATGTCACAAATGCATTGTGAGAAATCATATGTATTAAATGTTGGTTGTGAGAAATATAGTTGATTAAAGTGAAATTTCCTGAAATTGTATGAAATATCGTTCACTAAACATTCACTATGAGAAATACTGTTCGCTGAAAATATTACTGTGAGAAATGACGTGAAGTAAACATTTACCTTGAGAAATACTGTTCACTGTACAGATTACTGAGAGAAATACTGTTCATCGAAAAGATTATGCTGCGAAATATCTATAGTTGAAAATTCTCTGTGAGAAATACTTTTCTCTTAAAAAAGTACCTCAGAAACGTGTTATTTAAACAGTCCACTATTGTGAATGTTGGTCAGGGTATATTGTGTGTTGTAAACTGAAATGCACATTATATGAGTGAAGCAGAGAAACTGTTTATCATGTGAGTGAATCCGTGTTCATTGTGTGAGTGAAACTGTTCATTATGTGAGTGAAACACTGTTCTCTGTACGAAAGAAGTCTGTCTAATGTGTAATTTAGCAAGACATGTTTTTTTGCTGCGCGAGAGAAGTCTGTTTAACTTGACTTAGTGAAAGGGTATTCTTCTCTTTTGTACGATTGCCTCGCTGGCGTTGCGTTGAGTAAATTGTACGTTATGCGAGAGATTCGTGTAGCGAGTTTTTGCTGGACGAAGCAATGATTTTGCCTTTGGTACATGGCTTCCTGATTATGTAACCGACAATTAGCAGACAAGTGAGGGATTATGTGGAGGATGCGGAGATGTAGTTTAATAGAAGAATGATGTGAGCACCATGGACGGATAGAGAGAGCAATGAAGACACCTTAAAAGAAGTTAAATCACAAAGAGAACTGGTTACTAGCACCAGCAGGAGACAGTCCGCAATTTTGGGGCATGTCATGAGTAATGGAAAGCAGGACTATTTCGTCACAACGGAAAATTAGGTTAGACAAGAGAGTCAGGGGGAGACCAAGAGAGAAGATACTGGGCAATTTGACTTCGTGACATGGAAGAACATCAGTGGCAGAAATGACTGGTAGTACACGAGACAGATGCCACGGGTCAAATATGATTACAAACTCCACCCGGCATGGACTATGAGAAGATTGGTAGTACACGAGACATAAGGCTGTGGACAGACATGATCACAAACTCCACACGGCATTGACTATGCGAAGAAGAATAGGTGTATGTGTGTGAGTGCGCGTGTGTTGTATTAAAAGGGCCTATATACAGTGAGAGAAGAGGAGAGAGAGAGAGAGAGAGAGAGAGAGAGAGAGAGAGAGAGAGAGAGAGAGAGAGAGAGAGAGAGAGAGAGAGATCGGGAAGAAATCATTTACGCCTCTTTGCTTAAATGTTAAATGAATGGGAAAGAACAAGAGAAATCATTTGGTAATGCGTTCTTTTCATGAAAACACTTGAAAAGGAAGTAGAAAGTTACGAAGAAAACCCGAAAGAAGATTTTACTTTACATTTCTCTTTTCTGCTAGTTTGTGAATTGTATCTGTGTGTGTGATAGAGAGAGGGGGAGAGAGAGAGAGAGAGAGAGAGAGAGAGAGAGAGAGAGAGAGAGAGAGAGAGAGAGAGAGAGAGAGAGAGAGAGAGAGAAAAGAAAGTAAGAAAGAAAGAAAGACAGAAAGAAAGACAGATAGAAAGAAAGAAAAAGAAAGAAAGAAAGAAAGAAAACGAATGAGAAACAAAAACTCAAAGTTAACGAGATTCAGAGAGAGAGAGAAAGAGAGAGAGAGAGAGAGAGAGAGTGAGAGAGAGAGAGAGAGAGAGAGAGAGAGCACGAAGTGAGAGAGATATATAATGATAGTGAGAAAAAGAAGAAGAACAGAAAAAAGTATATAAAATGCACATACGCTAGCCATATAAAAGATTAAACATTATTTATTGCATACTGCAAACAAGAATCCATTCTGAGATTTCAGACTGCAAACTTTGTTGTTGGAACTTTTTGTATTGATTCCTACATTGTTTTCTTTTTGTCGCTCTGATGAAAAATGGTAAATCTGCATGCAGTATCGTCACATTTTGTTGAAATGCATTTTTTGAACAAATAAAAGAAATTTGAACATAAAAGTTCCTTGGCTGTATCTTCTTTCTTGTTTTCTATACTGTGTCTTTATCTTGTTAACTTCTAATGGCCGATTCTTAAAAAAGGAGAGTCTGGTATATGAGGCTACGACCTCCAGCATGAGAATGGAGGTGGAAGCAGTAACAACGACATTCCGTTGGTTAGAGGAGACCACTGTAACACACATTACATTCATTACGGACTCAAGGAGTCTGTTTAGTGGCATGGAGAGGGGAATGTTTCATGTGGAATGGCTCACCTCGCTTCAGTTGTCACAGACTGTAGGAATTGTATGGACATTTTTCCCTGGCCATGTAGGGGTGCGGGGATGAACAAGCTGATAGGCTGGCAGGGAATGCACCTCTTGGTGGTAGATTACCTGTAGACGAGGCAGGGGTGGTCGTGCGCCTGTGAGACCAGGTGGAGAAGGTGCGGGAAAAGATTACCCGTATGTGGAAAGAATGAGATTTCGGGGAAATGGCGGGGGTTCTGGAAGAATCTCAAAACTGAGAGGGAAGACAAGGAGACATTTTAATCAGATAAGCTTGGGAACAATTCGCCGTGACTCTTCACTGGCTGTTGACGGAGGGGAGGGAGCGCGAATGGGAATGTCCTGAGTGCAGTGATATCAATTCTTAGCTCAACTCAACTCAAATCATCTTGTTAGCAATCTGCGAACAAGATGGTATAGGACTATATTAAAGTCTTAAAAGTCGAGAGAATTGACTTCATTGCACCTGATTTTATCCCATAAGGCTCGGTCTCTTTCCTCATGGCGGCCTGCCGAAAGCGTCTCACAAAGCACGAACTCCGTAGCGTCAGCGACAACCCCTAGAAGTCTCGGAGAGAAAAATGCACTCGTGAACCGAAAGACCTGCTCAGAATCGAACCCACAACTTTCGGAGCGCGAGGCAGACGGCTTGACTACTTCGCCACGGAGACTCCCTATATAAAACTATATATATCCATATATAGCTCGATATGGATATATGGATTCGATATTGATTCGATATATATAGTTCGATATGGATATATCCATATCTAACTGTTTGCACACCTTCGGCTCCACATTTTCTTATTTGGCACCTTTCACAACTGAACTGCTCCGCCTTCCTGACAGCAAAGGATTTATGTTTTAATATTATTACATTTTCTAATTTCGTGTTTTTATTTAGATCTGTTTGTGTCTTGCTCCTGGCGAAGATTAGTATAATTGAAGCGTCGTTCGTTGTGTCGAGGTATATTTATTTTTATTTTATTATTTTCTTTGACTTTTTAATTTAATTTATTTTATTTTCCTCTGTGTGATTTACGTGTGTTTTAGTGGAGTTCGTGTAAGGTATGTACACTGTGTCTATGTTTAGTATCTCTAACTTTTTAGAAGCTACACATTCCTGTGAGATGAGATGCCCGAGGAGAGCTGCCAACTTAAGTAAGAAATGATGTTATCAGACAGACAGGGGGATCAACACCTTGTGTCACATAAATTGAAAGACCGAAGATCAAATGGTTTGGCCATCTCGTTAGAATACAACACCATCAACTACCAGAACTGGCCCTACATCAAAGAAAATCTGCGACGAGAGCAAGAAGACACTCAAGAAGAAAATGGATTGATGACATCAAAGACACTGTACAATCACACGGAATGTCACTATTCAGTACCACCCATCGGGTGCTGGAACGGCAATTATCCCTCCCTATGACGCTTGACGGCAGAAGTGAAAGAAGATGATGATACATTCCTAACTGTCTGTAGGTCAGCATAGCCGAATGGATAAGAACATGTATTCTTAAACATCCGCTGTGCTGATGCCGAGGTAAGGGGTTCAAACCCTACACTGGACAGTTGGACCAAAATGTTGACCTCTTGTCCTTGACTTTGGAACGTAAATTACCAGTACCTCTGAAGTCGGAGTAAGTTCGCCTGATAGCGATTGACACTGTTAATGGGTAAAGCTAATCCATGCGAAAAATTCACTCCAGAACTACTAGACTTCGCTTGAGTTCAAAGCGGCGAGCGTGCGCAAATAATAATAATAATAATAATAATAATAATAATAATAATAATAATAATAATAATAATAATAATAATAATAATAATATAATAAAGAAACTCAAAACAATGGTTCCCCGTAGTGAATTTGAATAACGAAGACACAAACCATAGAATGTACGATTTATTGCCTGGCATATTTCGCATAATGCAACAGATCTACAACAATTGTTGGAGATTGCAGTAACAGAGAGTGCAAAGTAAGGACGTTACTTGAATATCAAGAATAACAATGATGATATCAAAGAAACAGGTGACACCCAAATGTGAAATAGAAATAGAAGGGAAAATTCTTCACCAGGTGGATAGTTTTAAATATCTAGGGGCATTTATAACATCAGATGGAAGATGCACAACAGAGATCAAGAGCAGAATAGGGCAAGCAAAGGCTGCATTTAAAAAAAAATGAAGACTATCTTATGCAATAAGTTGCTACCATTGAATGTAAGAAAGAGAGTGCTAAAGAGCTATATAGAACCTGTTTTGCTGTATGGCTGTGAATCTTGAAACATAAATGCACAAATTAGGAAGAGATTGGAAGCAACAGAGATGTGGTTCCTTAGACGAATGTTGCGAATTCCTTGGACTGCCAAAGTAACTAACGACAAATGCCCTAAAGAGGCTGGCGAAAATAGAACAGTATATACAACAATAAGAAAGAGACAAACAACTTTTTTGGTCATGTGATGAGAAGAGAGGCTCTGCAGAACATCGTGACAACTGGAAAGATCGAGGGGAAGAGAGGCAGAAGCATACCACGAGAAACGATGCTGGATGGATTGCGACGGTGGCATGGAGGAATATCAACGGCAGAGTTGATCCAGAAAACAAAAGACAGAGATCGGTGAAGAGTCATGAACGCCTACGCCAGTTGGCACGGCATTTGATGATGATGATGATATTTCGTTGCATCTCGTCGTTTCAGCTTGAACGATGTATCCAGTTATGTTACTCTACGTTGCGTGACATCTGCAGTATGCACCTGACGAGATGCAGCGAAATATGCCAGGCAATAAATCGAACATTCTATGGCTTGTGTCTTCGTTATTTAAAAAGAAACTGCTTTTACAATGGGGCTTTGAGTCCGCCACTTATTACTTATTCCCATATGCTAAAGATCCATGCGCATTCATGGCTGATGTTTTATGTTACAATTTCTTATTTTCCATTGGAGACTGTGACAACAAGGAAAGCCCAGGCCAGTTCTAAAAGATGTGCCTGGATGCTGATTCGAACCCTTAACTAAGGTCCGGCAAGCGAGCTGCTGGTCACTACTCTACAGCAGCTACCTGGGCATATGATGCTTGCGCCGTATTTAATATAGCACTCAGTGTGTGACGTGGTCAATTTCAGGCTGTCCCTTGTACTTCCTGGGACATTTCCGGATACATAATTTCCGGATACATCAATTCTGGATACATCATTTAGATGCTTGGAACTGTTAGGAAGATCAATAAAAATACATCATTTAGATGCTTAGACCTGGGAGGCAGGTCATTAAAAATACATCATTTAGATGCTTAGACCTGGGAGGCAGGTCAATAAAAATACATCATTTAGATGCTTAGACCTGGGGGGTAGGTTAATAAAAAATAAATCATTTAGATGCTTCGACCTGGGAGGCAGGTCAATAAAAATACATCATTTAGATGCTTAGACCTGGGAGGCAGGTTAATAAAAATACATAATTTAGATGCTTCGACCTGGGAGGCAGGTCAATAAAAATAAATCTCCCCGGGAAGGTTAACCCGGTCAACAAATGCCCGCAGAAGATGGATGTGTCGGCCTAACGGCGCAAGAACGCAGCTCTGCTGTAAACAGATGTGGGTGTGGGGGGTGTGTGGTGGGTGGGAGATGTGTGCAGGTGGGGGGGGTTGTGGGTGTGGGGATGTGTGTGTGGATGAGGGATGTGTGTGGGTGTGGGATTTTGGGTTGATGGGTGGGGAGTGTGTATGTGGGTGGGTGTGTGTGTGGGTGAGGTATGTGTGGGTGAATGTGTGTGTGGGGGTGTGGGGAATGTATGTGGATTGGGGGATGGGTGTGTGATGGGTATGTGGGATGGATGTGTGTGTGGGAGGGGGATGTGTCTGGGTGGGTTGGGGTGTGTGTGGCTGGATGGAGGATGTATGTGTGGGTGGTGAGGGTGATTGTAGATGGGGGATGTGTGGGTGGATAGGAGATGTGTGGGAGATGTGTGTGTGGGTGAGGGATGTGTCTTGGGGATGTGTGTGGGTGTGGTGTTGTGTGGGAGGGAAGATGGGTGTGGATAAAGGATGTGTGTATGGGTGAGTTGGGGTGTGGTTGGGTGTGGGTGTGCAGGTGGGTGTTGATGTTTGTGAGGGTGGGGGATGTGTGTTTGGAGGGGTGGTTGTGGTGTGTGAGTGTCGGTGGGTAGATGGGAGATGTTTGTGTTGATGAGTGAGTGGGGGGTGTGTGGGTGTTAGTGGTTGGGGGATAAGTACGTGTGTGGAGGGATGTGTGAGGGGGATGAGTGTATGGGTGGGGGATGTGTGGGTTGGGTGTGCGTGGATGGGAGGTGTGTGTTTGTGAATGGGGGATGTGTCAGTGGGTGGGGATGTGTGTGAGATGTGTATATGGGTTTGGAGATGTGTGTGTGTGTGGGTGGGGATGTGTGTGTGTGGGTGGGGATGTGTGTGTGTATATGGGTAGGGGTGTGTGGTTAAGGGATGTGTGTCTGGGGGATGGGTAGATGGGTAGAGGATGTGTGAGTGGGTGATTGTATATGGGTAAGGTTGTGTGGTTAAGGGATGTGTGGTTAAGGGATGTTTGATTGCAGGATAAGTGGGTGGAGAATGTGCGGATGGGTAGAGGATATGTGGGTGGGTGAGTGTGTGTAGGTTAGGAGATGGTGGGGGATGTTTGTATGGGTGGGCTCGGGATCTGTGAGTGGGCTGGGGGAGATGGGAGATTATGTGGGTGGGTGCGAAATTTGTGTGTGGGTAGTTGCGGGATATGTGAGATGGCGGGGAGATGTGTGTGTGCGTGGGGGATGTGTGTTTGGTTGGATGGTTGGATGTATGTGGATGGAGGAGAATATGTGGGTGGGTGATTGTTGGTGGGTAATGGGACAGGTGGAGGATATGTGAGTGGGTGGGGATATGTGTGTGGGTGGGGGATATGTGGGTTGGGAAATGTATGTATGCCTGGGGTGTGGGTGGATGGGATGTGTGGTTGGTGGGAGTGTGTGTGTAGGTGGGGAGATGTGTAGATGTGGTGGATGGGTGGGAGAATGTATGTGTGCCTGGGGTTTGTGTGTGTGTGTGTGTGTTTGTGTGGGTGGGTGGGGGATGTGTGGGTGAACGGGGGATGTGTGGGTGGGTGGTGGATGTGTCTCATAACTTGGTAATATGCATTGTTTATTTTTACAAAATTCATTTGACAATGTTTTTCCTATGCACTATTGATGAACGAACGATGAGTGATTTGAAGGGCCGAATGTAAGACGGGCCTGCTTGCCCAATTTGTTACCCTTTGAAAATAAAGTCTGTTCGTTCGTGTCCGGCTCGAGTGCTGGGAGTCCCGGGTTCAAGCCCCGGTGAGGGCCGGGATTTTTTCACGTAGGCTTCTAGTAACAACAATTTCCCCTGGTCTCTGGGTAGTGAGATTGGACGCCCGTGCGTATTGTTGCGCACGTAAAATATCCCGTGGCAGTTGGAAATCGAAGTGTAGCCGAACGGCACTGCTCGGGCAAAATTTCTAGATAAAATTATACCCAAAGTATTTCAGGACCCTCGCCTGTGCTACGGAGTTCGTGCACCGAGCTGAGATTCTACGGACTCAGGCTTGAGTTAGGAGTAGAATGGAGCACTTATGGGTTACACCCGTAAGCCTTGATGTTGATCCGTCGACTAAACTAAATGATACTAAAAGTCTTAGTCTTCAAGAGGGTTTGAACAGATGATCACCTGGCTGGCGGTGAAGCTTGATTGCCAATGCGCTAATCATCGCCACCTTGTTGTCGCCAGATACAACCTGCCACTGTTGACCTGGTCTTGTGTAGCTATGTGAGCTCTGTGCGTGTGCACGAAATCTTTCAGCGAAGACGCTCTGGCACACCAAAATTGGAAGTTCTTCTATTTATAGTTCAATCTGTGTGGCGTTGATGATCATGTCTAACCACAGCCTTTTGTCTCATGTACTGCCAATCTTCTTATAGTTTTAAATGTTTGGAGTTGGACACCATGTCTGTCTGTAGCCTTCTGTCTCATGTACTGCACATCGTATAGTCCATGCCGTGTGGCGTTGGTGATCATGTCTGTCCACAGCTTTCTGTCTCGTGTACTGCTATTCTTCTTATAGCCCAGGCCGTGCGGCGATAATCATTGTGTCTGTCCATACTTCTGCTTTGTGTATTTCCTGTCTTCTTATAATCCAGGCCGTGCGCCGATATGTCTGTCCATACATCTGCCAATATTCTTATAATCCAGGCCGTGCGGTGATATGTCTGTCCATACATCTGCCAATATTCTTATAATCCAGGCCGTGCGGTGATATGTCTGTCCATACTTCTGCCAATATTCTTATAATCCAGGCCGTGCGGTGATATGTCTGTCCATACATCTGCCAATATTCTTATAATCCAGGCCGTGCGGTGATATGTCTGTCCATACATCTGCCAATATTCTTATAATCCAGGCCGTGCGGTGATATGTCTGTCCATACTTCTGCCAATATTCTTATAATCCAGGCCGTGCGGTGATATGTCTGTCCATACATCTGCCAATATTCTTATAATCCAGGCCGTGCGGTGATATGTCTGTCCATACTTCTGCCAATATTCTTATAATCCAGGCCGTGCGGTGATATGTCTGTCCATACTTCTGCCAATATTCTTATAATCCAGGCCGTGCGGTGATATGTCTGTCCATACATCTGCCAATATTCTTATAATCCAGGCCGTGCGGTGATATGTCTGTCCATACTTCTGCCAATATTCTTATAATCCAGGCCGTGCGGTGATATGTCTGTCCATACTTCTGTCTGATGTACTGCCAATCTTCTTAATAGTCCATAGTATGTGGCATACGTCAACATATCGCCCCCGTATTCTGTCACTTGTGTACTGCCAGTAATTTCTGACAGCGAGTTTACCCCGTACTCTGTTGTAAAATTGTCTAGCATGGAAACCATAATAAGCCATTACCCATGGGCAACAATCCTTTCCAAATTAATCCCCGAAATGTGGCTGATTCGGTCATCGGATTATTAATCTGAGGCTAGTATGGGCCCTAATTATAACTTCTATTCTCAGGTCGAACGGAGTTAGGGTAATGGAAAAATGTTTACAACATTCATGTGACTATGTTTTTACCTATGTTACTGTATTATGCATTATTGATGAACGAAAGATGGGTGATTGGAAGGACCGAATGTAAGACGGGCCTGCGTGCCCAATTTGTTACCCTTTGAAAATAAAGTCAGTTCGTTCGTTCTCTTTGTCTTCCCTGCATATCTTACCCTTCAGCACTCCCGTTGCCACGACGTACAAGAAACAGCTTTCCCTGTTTCGTGATATGTCGAAAGAATGTGGATTAGTCTTTTCTGGCGTGAAAACCAGTTCTTTTCTTGAGCTAGCTTCTGTTAAGATGAAAAGTGGCCAAGCCACATGCTTCTCGCTCCGGCGGTCGCGGGTTCGTGGTCAGACACTGTCTTTAAGTTCACGGGGGCAATTTTATTTTTATTCCGAGACCAGTGGATGATATCGCCGAAGCTACGGCATCCGTGCACCGTACGACGCTTGCTGCAATGTTGAAAGAAACCGAGCCTAATAGGATGCAAGTTAGTTGTATATAGTTATATGTTTTGGTGTGCCTTGAACTCAAACATAGTCCATACACATGCTACCACTTCTAGTGCCCTGGACTGATGTTTGTGTGTGGATTAACTTTATCTATTACCAATGCCCGTCAACTTTCCCTATTACCCGTGTCCCTCACCTTCAGTAAATTCCACTCTAACTTCAGAGATACTTGTGATTTACGTCCCCAAGTCAAGGACGAGAAGTCAACATATTAGTCCAACCAATTCGATGTAGGGATTGAATCCGCTACATCAACATCAGCTCACCGGGAGTTTAAGAGAGAATGCTCTTAACCATTCGGCCATACTGGCCTCCGTTGTTATAGTTGATTAGAGAAGTCGGCTGTAGGTAATCCAGATTTTGTTGGCACGTTAAATGATATATTAACTTGAAAACTTAACAACTGGCAACATGAATGGTGAAAGAGCTAGGGGAAATGAAAGGGATGTATGCCTGGATGTCTTGGGCACATGGCAGTATCGGGTAAAGGATGTGCAACTAACTAATGAGGAGACAACATCTGGAACATGTGACAACCGGACAGATTTGATAGAGAGATAGAGGAAGACAGTGGGAGAAAATTCTTGACAGTCTTGTGCCAGGGCAGGGAAGGGAGTCAACACGTGAACTGTTCCATATTGTTGCAGATCGCAGTTTGTGGAGAAGCATGATCGCCTACGCCACCAGGCAAGGCATTGAAAGTTGATGATGATTCTGTACCGATCTGGCTTGACCTTAGTTCGCATGACGTTACATCTCCTGGTTTCCTCTTAGGCATCTCCGTGTAAACAGTTAAATCTCCTATTATTTACATCTCCCCCTGACACTTCACTGATTTAAACTGAGGAAGAGAAGAAGAAGACAGTTTCAGCTGGTAGTGCCCAGGTAGTACAGTGTGGATCGGTCACAGAAAGGTCATGTCACAAACTCTATCCGTCTTGCATCCGTGTCCTGTCACATCATCCACACTTACATGTATCAGTGTCATCTCCTTTTGTCCGCGGCAAAGAGTGAAACTTCCATACAGTAAACAACAATAGTCAACGATTCAATGTAGGACAAACATACGTCTTTCTGTTTCTCCTATGTCAGATCTCGGGGATTATCGTGTTCTCACATTTCCAACTGGTTTCTCCGGTAACTTCGGGATCTGTAACGGATTCCTCTTCTTCTTCCAAACATAGGCTGCTGGCCAGGCTGTCTGTGTCGTCTCCACCTACATTAGTTATCATCATCGTGTACCTTGTCAAATGGCATAAGAGTTCATGTCATTTTATTTTTTGGGGTGAAGTAAAAATGTAGCTGCATGTCCATTACACGGGTTTGGATGAGTTGAGTTGGATTGAGTTGAGCTGAGTAGAATTGAATTGAATAGTGTTGAGTTGAACTGAGCTGAGTTGAGTTGAATTGAGTAGTGTTGAATTGAGCTGAACTGAGTTGAGCTATGTTTAATTTGGTCAAGCTGAGTTGAGTTGAGATGAGTTAAGTTGAGATGAATTGAGTTGTCTCAAGTTGAGTTGAGGTGAGTTGAGTTTTTTTCAAATTGAGTTGAGTTTGTTGAGTTGAGTTGAGTTGTGTTGAGCTGTGTCAAGTTGAGTTCAGCTGAGTTGTATCAAGTTGAGTTGAGTTGTGTCGAGTTGAGTTGTGTCAAGTTGAGTTGAGTTGAGCTATGTCAAGTTGAGTTGAGTTGAGTTGTGTCATTGTGTCAAGTTGACTTGAGTTGTGTTGAGTGTGTGTGGCGGGACAGCCCCGGCAGCATCATAATTACCCAAGTTAAAAAGGAATTAAAGAGCCCACATTATTTTTCTATCATTCTCTAAAAGCATAAACGTCCACCAGAAAATGATAGAAATGCAATAAACTTGAAAACAAGAGGAAAATACATTTTGACCACGCACGCCCCATCATTTCTGTAATGCTAGGTCTGAGAAAGCTTTGATGTCCAGATCAAAGTTAAAACCCAGACACCACGGCACCAGTCGGGGCGGGCGCTATCAAAGGTTGAAAACTCATTGTTTTCAGTACAAGGGACGAGAAAGACAAAGTGTGAAATCTAGGCTGGGGCCGACGGCGTTGATACATCGCGGAGCCAGTCAGTTGAGATTGACGTGTTAGTTTACAAGCCTGCGGTTGGAATAGACACCTAACACCTTAGTTCAACAGAACCCCGTGTGATCCAAAAACGGCAATTTAATGCAGGCCTAACACCTATCTAAAAGTCCAGACTTTGTGGAGCCGGGACGTCTGTAATTGCCACCACAAAGGAGCAATTAGGACCAGATGCTTAACACCTCTCCCCAATACTACGGGGCAAAGTAGAAACACATGGCTGACACATTCATGCCAGCAACCGGGAAGGCTGGTGTTACCAGCCTATTGGAATGTAATGACGCAACTGCATTGCCGCCAAAGCAGGTTTCATTGTTTCAGGCGTGGGGGGCATCGGTCAATTTGATTGACAGATGAAACTACCCTTCACAGGAAAGGAGGAGGGGTGAAAAGAATTTGGCACTTAATCCATCTAGGTAAATCATCTTACATGGAAAAATAGGTGGAGCTAACAGGAACTTGGACATATTAATTAACCAACCTGGAAACTAGCCAGGAATTGACTAGAATAAAACTACATGCATGGCCAGCAAGACTTCAGACGCAAATTCACAATAGCATTCTTAGGATACCTACTGGAGAAATATTAACATTTCGTTCTGTTGGACTTCGGTACGAAGTCGTATGACAGGATTTCCTAGCTATAACCCAGGTAAGACCATTACTCTGATTAGTTGTCTGCTAGTCTGAAGGCTTGTGTAGTTTCGTGTTCTGCATATTCTCCCAAACTTTACACTGGTGGATTTTCTTTGTACTTAATGTTCCAGTTCTAGCTTTACGATTTCACTGAGAACTATTTTCTTCTTTCATTCACCACTTGGTTGTCTGATTTGTTGTATGTGATAATTTGGAGAAATCCATTATCCAAGCTACATGAGCGTGTGGCTTATGCATGTACAGGAGATACATTTAGATTCATCCTGTATGATGTTAAACATTGGGGAGACTGACTACTTAGGAGAAATTCCTGAGAGCTCCCAGTCTCTTGATAGCGTCCAAATTAACGTTGATTATTTGGACCAACACTTTGAGTGCCTACCAAGATTGTGGTGAAACCACTTGGTTTGAGGAATGGCACCAGTTCACCTTGTCTGCATGATGTCTGCATGAGGACAGACATGACTTAGGACATTCAATATCCCAGACAGATTCAGGGAAGGCATTTAATGTTCGACAGGACTGTGCGACCAGCCCTTCCGACAAGACAGTATGAATGAATCAGAAAGGGAAAGAGTAAGTGAGGTGAACTTATATGGGAAACACTCCATTACACAAATGTATATGAATATGTATGTTTTGAGCTATAGATGTTCTAAATAGTTTTATTAATATATACATATATATTTATTTATTTAGAACTGATATATGTTTATGTAACATGCCATCATCTATCATCATACCATCATATATTATGACTTGAATGTATGTTTATATGAATGTATAGACATATGTGTTTGAGATGTGTAGACGTAGATACTACCCATCTCCGTTCGTTTCATTCCAGATCTCTTAGGAGCAATGGACAGTCAACAACCCATATCAGGAAGTGACTTAGCCTTGTGAGGGACCAATTTGGACTCCTTCAATCTGACAGTGAACTGCGTCTCACTGGGGGAAGCAGGACCTATGTGCTTCTGAGCTTTTCAGCCAGATGAGTTACGTATACCATAATATAATCATCATCATCATATGATCATCAATAGCAATAATAAACACAGTTGTTGTATTTTAAAACTCAATTTGTCCGTATAATTCTAAATGTTTATAAATGTTTGTGTAGCTTAATCAAGTACACACATTATTGTATCATTTAGTGGGGGTTCGCACATATTATCCAGAAGTGGGAATCTATGTCCGGGAGGTATCTTGCCTATGCAGTCATAAGTAACCAGATTACGTTGCATGTCTTAACTCCTCCTTTCTCACTTCTGGTGATACCAAGTACAGCCAAAACTATATAGATATATTCTATCTTCAACGAGCCACTTCTTGGCTGTTTTCTTGAGTATCAGGGACAGTGTCTTAAATCAGCATAAAAGACATTAGTTCCACGTTTTCTCTCTGGGATCTGGGTGGTAACTAGTCCCTTCTGACAGAGTTAGGGGATCTTAAACTGCATCCAGAACTAAACACCGGTAGAAGAAAATGATTTTGGCTGAGTGGTTGCCCATCTGGGATCTACCCCCAGCCAGTTGGTGACATATTGGGGGCTCGTCCGGGATAGAATCCGGGAGTAAACCCTAAAGCCTAGTGGTCTGCTCGCCCGCTATAGAATACGGGAGTAAACCCTAGAAAACTTGGTTCGCTCGCAAGGAACGAACCTATTTCAAATCTGTTAGTCTGGTATTATTCTGGTCTTGCCCATGGATAGAACCTAGGTAATTCTCACTTACATTCTTAGCAGCATTAGTTAGTTATAATTTATTTCTAATGTAATAGCTTGCTTGATTGTAGGCAAGATTTTGACACATCAGGACTTCTCATCCATGATAGAATCAGAGAATAAATTCTAGACTATTGATTTTCATAAACCATTCTTTCATTCTTCACCCATTACATTTGCTAAGTATTAACTTAGGAATTTGTTTCTAGGGAAGTTTGTAGAATTTAAATAACTTGTTAAAAAGTTAATAACGGATAATATCATATGAGTTAATTTACATCATTCACCACTGTAGAATTAATAATCACATTAATTAGTGATATTAATTAGTTTATTGATGATTTACTTGATGATTATTTTGATTACATGCTTTATCATTTGATTTAATCATGAATAATTTGATAATGCTTAGTTAATTCAGTGTATGACGGACTGCTTTGCATCAACTTTCTCACTCAAATTCACTACTATCATTCTCATAGCAGTGTCTGTTCCTCTTGTCACTATCCTGCTCTAGCATAAATCTGACTAGCTCTCTGTAGGGTAATAATATAATTACTTACCTGAGTTTAAGCTGAGAAGAGATCATGGATGCACGCACAGATTTCTTAGAGTCCGCTAGAGGATGGGGCATAAGGCTCGGCTTAGTAGGAGAGAAGCTAGAACTATTTATTAGAGAAGAAATGGATTGGTGGGACAAAGAAGATGAGCAGATGATGAAAAGAGTTGCAGAATTAGAAGCAGATATGCGTCACAAAGCTGAAGAAGATGAGATGAAGAAGAAGCAAATTGAAATACTGAACGTGGAGGAATCTACCAGCTCGATTGAGGAAAAGCCAATCACTCAAGCCGAAACTCTGATAGAAAGCGGGGAAGCTGACCGTCACAAAGAAGAGGCATGCATTCCTTCGCAAATCCCCATGGCTCAGAAAAACAAAAACTTGCACACAGAAAGGCAGATGCTTCCCTCGCCTATTCCTAAAAATATTAAAAATAAACGGAATAGGAATAAATGTACCAAGCGTTCGGTAAACAGTCACAAACGTGATAAATGTTTACACCGCAATGAAAGCGGATTAGCTGGCTTGGCAACCCAGCAATCTCAGGAGCTTCCTAAGACTTCCCAAAGGAGAAAAATCCAGGAAGAGGAGGACCTGAGGAAAACTATTAAAGAGATTGAAGGCGAGACCTTACCCGACTCTTTTATTCCCTTCAGTTCAGAGAAACTAGGAGTGGAAATGAATTCAACTGAGACCGGAATGGATGTAAAACAGGATTCCATTGTTTCTCACGGTGTGGCCACACAAGATGAAATAATTATCAGTTTGAATTACTTATCTCAGGTGAGATATGGCATTGAAAATGACATCCCACAACATTCACTTCTATTGGATTTGGAACAAGAAAACCAGACCAGGGAGAGAATACCTCAATTGGACTTGGCACAAGAGAGCCCAGCCATGGAGGACAAACAAGACACGGAGGAGAATTCTTACGATGTCAGTATCTTGGAGTCTTTCGAAAAGGAAACTCAAGATACACAAAGCATTCATGTAGGTTATACCACGGACTCTGATTCAGGGACGATAAACATGTCTGCTAACAACAAAGAAGAAAATACTTCTTTGGACAGGATGAAGGTAATGCCTATCATCAACACAGCTGAAGCTAACAGGGGATCACAAATGATGGACTCTGCAGCGGAACAAAACCGGAGCGGTTGGTATACTCAACACTCAGGACCTTGTTTACCTTTCACTTCAACCAATGTTGGATGGGGAGAACAGCTGTTTATGTATACTTCTACAAGGAGTGATACAAATTCACAGTTCTTGGGGAACAACATGATTTCTCAAAGCTGGACAACTTCTACTAGCCTTATACTTTCAAACACAGATTCAAAATGGAACTCTGTTGAAGAGGAACGCACCTGGATAAATAATTATCGAAGGAAGAAAACTCTTAAATCAAGAGGTAGTAAAATGACATCCTACCAAGAAAGAGGCAAGTACGAGTTGAATGCACATCATAAAATTATGATGTTTAGCAAATTTCCTGCCAAAAGGAGGAGATTAAAGGATTTTATTATGATCTTTGGCCGACGGAGGAAAAGAAAATGGAGCAACAGTACTGCGACCAATTCTTTTAAGAAAACACTGATGGCACTTCCTCTGCTTATAGGACAAGGGCCAGAAATTGAGTGGAAAATAACAGTCTCTCTGCGGCGCCGGAGAATCTTGTTATACATTTTGCAATTTCCCGGCTGGGAAAAAGTAAAACCTCCAGAGGACAGGACATTACCGATCAATAGCCTGGAAATCCGACACAACACCAGGAGCAAAGATTTGCAAGATTTATCCTGGGAGAATGGACATGGGATATTTCTTTTGACTCATAGAACATCCCACTGCCACAAAGAATATTGGGAATCCAGACTTGGAGGCAGTTGGAGAACGGAGAGAACTTAGATACATTCTTGAATGCTGCCGAGGCTCTGTTATAGGCTTCATTAATGAACCTACTTAAATTGGAGAGCTATGTGGCGGGACAGCCCCGGCAGCATCATAATTACCCAAGTTAAAAAGGAATTAAAGAGCCCACATTATTTTTCTATCATTCTCTAAAAGCATAAACGTCCACCAGAAAATGATAGAAATGCAATAAACTTGAAAACAAGAGGAAAATACATTTTGACCACGCACGCCCCATCATTTCTGTAATGCTAGGTCTGAGAAAGCTTTGATGTCCAGATCAAAGTTAAAACCCAGACACCACGGCACCAGTCGGGGCGGGCGCTATCAAAGGTTGAAAACTCATTGTTTTCAGTACAAGGGACGAGAAAGACAAAGTGTGAAATCTAGGCTGGGGCCGACGGCGTTGATACATCGCGGAGCCAGTCAGTTGAGATTGACGTGTTAGTTTACAAGCCTGCGGTTGGAATAGACACCTAACACCTTAGTTCAACAGAACCCCGTGTGATCCAAAAACGGCAATTTAATGCAGGCCTAACACCTATCTAAAAGTCCAGACTTTGTGGAGCCGGGACGTCTGTAATTGCCACCACAAAGGAGCAATTAGGACCAGATGCTTAACACCTCTCCCCAATACTACGGGGCAAAGTAGAAACACATGGCTGACACATTCATGCCAGCAACCGGGAAGGCTGGTGTTACCAGCCTATTGGAATGTAATGACGCAACTGCATTGCCGCCAAAGCAGGTTTCATTGTTTCAGGCGTGGGGGGCATCGGTCAATTTGATTGACAGATGAAACTACCCTTCACAGGAAAGGAGGAGGGGTGAAAAGAATTTGGCACTTAATCCATCTAGGTAAATCATCTTACATGGAAAAATAGGTGGAGCTAACAGGAACTTGGACATATTAATTAACCAACCTGGAAACTAGCCAGGAATTGACTAGAATAAAACTACATGCATGGCCAGCAAGACTTCAGACGCAAATTCACAATAGCATTCTTAGGATACCTACTGGAGAAATATTAACATTTCGTTCTGTTGGACTTCGGTACGAAGTCGTATGACAGGATTTCCTAGCTATAACCCAGGTAAGACCATTACTCTGATTAGTTGTCTGCTAGTCTGAAGGCTTGTGTAGTTTCGTGTTCTGCATATTCTCCCAAACTTTACACTGGTGGATTTTCTTTGTACTTAATGTTCCAGTTCTAGCTTTACGATTTCACTGAGAACTATTTTCTTCTTTCATTCACCACTTGGTTGTCTGATTTGTTGTATGTGATAATTTGGAGAAATCCATTATCCAAGCTACATGAGCGTGTGGCTTATGCATGTACAGGAGATACATTTAGATTCATCCTGTATGATGTTAAACATTGGGGAGACTGACTACTTAGGAGAAATTCCTGAGAGCTCCCAGTCTCTTGATAGCGTCCAAATTAACGTTGATTATTTGGACCAACACTTTGAGTGCCTACCAAGATTGTGGTGAAACCACTTGGTTTGAGGAATGGCACCAGTTCACCTTGTCTGCATGATGTCTGCATGAGGACAGACATGACTTAGGACATTCAATATCCCAGACAGATTCAGGGAAGGCATTTAATGTTCGACAGGACTGTGCGACCAGCCCTTCCGACAAGACAGTATGAATGAATCAGAAAGGGAAAGAGTAAGTGAGGTGAACTTATATGGGAAACACTCCATTACACAAATGTATATGAATATGTATGTTTTGAGCTATAGATGTTCTAAATAGTTTTATTAATATATACATATATATTTATTTATTTAGAACTGATATATGTTTATGTAACATGCCATCATCTATCATCATACCATCATATATTATGACTTGAATGTATGTTTATATGAATGTATAGACATATGTGTTTGAGATGTGTAGACGTAGATACTACCCATCTCCGTTCGTTTCATTCCAGATCTCTTAGGAGCAATGGACAGTCAACAACCCATATCAGGAAGTGACTTAGCCTTGTGAGGGACCAATTTGGACTCCTTCAATCTGACAGTGAACTGCGTCTCACTGGGGGAAGCAGGACCTATGTGCTTCTGAGCTTTTCAGCCAGATGAGTTACGTATACCATAATATAATCATCATCATCATATGATCATCAATAGCAATAATAAACACAGTTGTTGTATTTTAAAACTCAATTTGTCCGTATAATTCTAAATGTTTATAAATGTTTGTGTAGCTTAATCAAGTACACACATTATTGTATCATTTAGTGGGGGTTCGCACATATTATCCAGAAGTGGGAATCTATGTCCGGGAGGTATCTTGCCTATGCAGTCATAAGTAACCAGATTACGTTGCATGTCTTAACTCCTCCTTTCTCACTTCTGGTGATACCAAGTACAGCCAAAACTATATAGATATATTCTATCTTCAACGAGCCACTTCTTGGCTGTTTTCTTGAGTATCAGGGACAGTGTCTTAAATCAGCATAAAAGACATTAGTTCCACGTTTTCTCTCTGGGATCTGGGTGGTAACTAGTCCCTTCTGACAGAGTTAGGGGATCTTAAACTGCATCCAGAACTAAACACCGGTAGAAGAAAATGATTTTGGCTGAGTGGTTGCCCATCTGGGATCTACCCCCAGCCAGTTGGTGACAGTGTGTCAAGTTGAGTTGTGTCAAGTTGAGTTGAGCCAAGCTGTGTTAAGTTGAGTTGAGTTGCGTTGCGTTGAGTTGAGCTGAGTTGTGTCAAGTTGAGTTGAGCAGTGTTGAGTTGAGTTAACTTGTGTTGAGTTGTGTCGAGTTGAGTTGTGTGAAGTTGAGTTGAGTTGAGATTTGTTGAGTTGTGTCATCTTCAACAACCAGTGAAAAGTCCCAATTCTTCTTCTTCTTCTTTGCGTTCATCCTGAGTGTTATTTTTTCTTCAGATGTGATTGTGGTGTGTCTGTTATGCACCCTTGGGCCGAAACCCTTAGGCCAACACATCCGACTTTTAGCATGCATTTTTGACAGGTAGCATTCCTGGGAGACTCTCACATTTGTGGTGCCGTCCACACCCCAGCTGGTCAAGTTAGAACGATCGAAAACTTTGAGTTGAGTTGAGCTAAGTTGTGGTGAGCTGTGTCAAGTTGAATTCAGCTGAGTTGTGTCAAGTTGAGTTGAGTTGAGTTGTGTCAAGTTGAGTTGAGTTGAGTTGTGTCAAGTTGAGTTGAGTTGAATTGTGTCATTGTGTCAAGTTGAGTTGTGTTGAGTTGTGTCAAGTTCAGTTGTGTCAAGTTGAGTTGAGACAAGCTGTGTTAAGTTGTGTTGAGTTGAGCTGAGTTGTGCCAAGTTGAGTTGAGTTAACTTGAGTTGAGTTGTGTCAAGCTGAGTTGAGTTGTGTCGAGTTGAGTTGTGTGAAGTTGAGTTGAGTTGAGATTTGTTGAGTTGTGTCATTTTCAACAACCAGTGAAAAGTCTCAATTCTAATGGTAGTTGTTGCATTCTGATTTATATGTGCGTCCGGCCTTTCCTTGGAGAACCGGGCGTCGGCCAGACTCTCTAGCCACTCCCTGCCTCACCAATCTCTCCAGGCAATGGTGGAGTATCTGTTCTTCCACATTATACACATTATACAGCACCCTCTGCATGAAGCTATATTCAGAGAAAAGGGTGACAGGCTAAAGAGGGGCAAATCATGGATGGGTCGGGCGGAAGATGTCGTCAGACAGGTCTGCAGTCTTACCAGTATCAACCCCGGCAAGGAATGGGTGCCGGTTCCTCCAGCTTTTAAGTGCACTTTCTCCTGCATTATCACACTCGACAGACGGCGCAGAGAGCAGAGCCCTGCCGCTGTCAATGCAGAGGTCAACGCGCTCATCTATGAACACTCAGATAGCCCCGAAGTGTTCATATATACAGATGGATCTGTTGTAAAGCATCAGAGAAGTGCGTGGGCATTTACAGCCCGTTCAGCGGGCCGAACCGTTCAAGCATCCAGTGGTGCCCACTCTATGACCACGAGCAGCATGACGATGGAGGTGATGGCAGTTACACAGGCTTTTATATGGCTGGAATCACAACATTATACCAACGTGTGTGTACTAAGTGACTCAATGATCATGATTCATAAGGTCGAAGCTGGATCTGTACGTAGACAGTGGACTAAGTCGCTGCGGAAGTCTGTTGTTCGTAAAGTCACCTTCATCTTCGTCCCGGGACATGCGGGAGTCGAGGGAAATGAACGAGCTGATAAACTGGCTGGCTCTGCACCCCCTGTAGATGGCTGGCTCTGCACCCCCTGTAGATGGCCAGCCCATGGATCGTGCCGATGTTATTAACGTCCTTAAAGATATGGCGAGAACAGAGGACTTTGACGTCAGTGAATCCACATCGCTGTCCAGGATGAAAGACTTGGGAGTAAGAATCGGCACAGCCAGTCGCGAGAAGTACATCGGGAAAACAAATCGCCTCGTCAACCAACACAGAACTGGCACTATTAGCCACCGGACGCTGATGCATATGCTGGGGGGAGGATCTGGGCACCTATGGACATGTCCGGAGTGCAATTAAGATACCCCAACTGATAACTGATAACTGATAACACGTGATCCTGAAGAACCCTGATCACATCTACCTTATCGTCCTGTATATGACGTTGCAATCAATCCCAGCATTTATCACCAGACTTGCTGTACTCTGACACCGTGTTACAGGGTTCAACACTTACACCGGTCAGTTGGACTTTACAACGTTGACTTCTCGTTCAGAAAACAATGGCAAACTACTCAACGTAACATTGCCGGAAATATAAACCTGATGTTGGAGTTGACAGCAACCGCCTGCAAAGAACATGCGAAGGAATTACGGGTGCAGTTCGTAATCCCGCATACACGCGTTCGAAACACAGCTGAGTTGGTTTATTTTTTAAAGAAAAGGTATCGGTGCCGGTGGTTCAGAAAGCCATGGCAAACTACTGAATGTAAAACTTGTCCAGGAATCAATAACAACAACAAAAATGCTGAGGTTGACAGCTACGTTCTGTAATGTATACGCAACTAACTTGTACACTAGGCAATAGTCCCACAGATTTATATTATTTGTGTTCTGGATAATTTCTCTTGATAGCATTCCTCCATGCTACCGTCTCACTCCGTATAGAGTCATTCACATTTGAACATCGGCAAACTGAAAATTGCATTCCTTGTGTGCGCGCGCGATTACGTGCGTGTGTGTGTGTGTGTGTGTGTGTGTGTGTGTGTGTGTGTGTGTGTGTGTGTGTGTGTGTGTGTGTGTGTGTGTTCGCTAGTTTTGAACTCAAGCGTTGTCCATATACGGGCTACTTATTCTAGTGTACTGCACTTATTTTTACGTGTGGATTAGCTTTCCCTATTTCCAATGTCCCTCGCCATTACACGAACCCACTTCAACTGCTGGGGTACATGCAATTTACTCCCCCAAGTCAAGCACGAGAAGTCAACAATTTAGTCCTACTGGTCAGCGTAGGGATTAAACCCGCTACCTCGGTATCAGCACATCAGATGTTTTATCCCATATGGTTCGGTGTCTATCCGCAGGGCGGTCTGTCCAAATTCTCGCATAAAGCACGAACTCCGTAGCTCCAGCGACAACATAGTGTCACACAAAGCTCACGCACAATGTCGAAGAGGTCTGAATGTCTGACTGTACCTACAGTTTTTGAGTAATCTATCTTCAAAACAATGTTTTCCCAACGTTCCATTAGATGAGACCGTGAATATAATAAGTGAACGCATTAGAGACAAACAACTAAACCTAGGCATACCATCAGCTATCCTAGAGAGGCTATTAAAATTATGTACCGCCAACATTCAATTCAACTTTCTAAAAAAAAGTCATACTGCCAAATTGACGGAGTGGCCATGGGGAGTCCGCTTATACCTATTCTAGCGGACAACTTCTTGACACATTTAGAAGAAAATAGATCTTCAGACATCAATAACTTGGCCTTCTACCGTCGTTACGTAGACGATATACTAATTATTACCACAGACGAGCTACAAGCAACGTCGTTCCAGGCCACAATGAACGTGACACATAAAAACATCTCTCTATCACTGGAACACGAACACAACGAAGCGTTGCCGTTTCTAGATATCCTAATGAGACGTAGAGCAGACGGCACAATTCAAAGATCAATGTACCGTAAAGAAACATGGACTGGCCAATATTTAAATTTTCAGAGCTTCGCACCTGTCCAGTACAAACGGGGCTTAGTACGGACCCTGTTTGACCGTGCTAGGAAGATATGCACCCAGGACACACTGACAGAAGAATTTTAAACTCTGAAGAATGCCTGAAACCTGAATGGGTACTCCACAGGATTTATAAAGCGCCACTGCCAACAGACCAAACCTAAACCAGAAGAAACTACAGTCCCTGAACTCAAGATTTTCATCCAGTTACCTTCCGAGGAGATGGGAAACTAAATTAAATTAAATTGACGTAATGCAATGTTTACAAGACCGGCTCATCACAGCAGTCGGGCGAACATTCTGTGCTGCAACTCCGGTTATCGGGTACAAAACCACACCGATCCCCACTCCAGCAGTTAAAGGACCTGTAGCTTTGTACATCAAATCGAATTGTATTTACCAATTTACATGTAGGTATGAGGCCATCTACATAGGTAGAACAGAGCGAGAGTTACATAACAGGGTGTTGGAACGCATTCAGAACTGGGTGGACAAGATACTACACACAGAAGATAGTAGCCTAGGCAGGCCGGCACACCGGAACAGTCCGGCTTCATCGGTCGCGAGACATGTGCTCGAGAGTGGTCAGTGGTTGAAAGAGACAGTGCCTTCCGTGTGTTGTTCAACACACAGAGTAGTCGGTTGTTAAGGTTTGCGGAAGCCATAGTGATCAACCTGTGTAAGCCGGCCTTTTGCAAGCAGAAAGACATGTTAGTCAGTTTAAAATTACCGTGGTAGACAATCGATATTACTGTGCGAATATGTGTATATTTCAGATTGAGGGATTTATCTAATTATTTCACTTTATTGTGTGTGATTTCCGCAGTATGTACCTGACGAGATGCAGCGAAATATGCCAGGCAATGAATCGTGTAATCTATCTTTATTGCCTTTCCTTGTCTGCTCCATGGTGAAGAGTTTACGGACGCAGTTCGTAATTCCGCATACTGCATTCCAAACACAGCTTCGGGCGATTTGGCAGCAAACCGCCTTGCGTTGGTTTTTTTTAAATAAATGCCATGGGTGTCGCTAGTTCAGAAAGCAATAGCAAACTACTGAACGTAATCTTACGCAGGAATAAAAAACAGCCAAAACATGGTGGGGTTGACTGCTACGTCCTGTAAAGTTTATGCACTAACTTAACTGTCGCCTTGCCTTGCCTTGCATCTATTTATATATTCACATAAGTAATACATTGTCATGAATCTAGAAAACATTAGCATAGACCCTGTTTCACTTAATACTTCCTTTCTTGGACATCTACCAATTGCAATTCCTTTTCCCAAATAAGGGAAAATAAATTTCTAGTTCTACAATCTCGTATCCTTTCCATCAAAATCAAAAAGAGTATTTTGGTAACGTGACTCATTTGACCGATTGTTGTGTGTGCTTCGCATTTCCTTGTTCATTGTTGTGATGACCACTTATCTGCAGATGCTTGTAGCCATCTTTCCGGTATCATATGCCATTGTGGGGTTCTTTTGTTATTTCATTAATGCCGATTCATTCATTCATCTTGTGCCACGCCCGTAAGCATGGGCGGTCGTGTTTTGCCATCTCATACAATCACCAGAGTCATGGATCAGCACTGTGTTCTTGTCTCGACCATGCCATGTGGCCAAGCCATCCAGATATTTACTTCTCTGCCTTTCCCTTGTTATTTTCCCCTCAGTCTTGCCAGTTAAAACCAAGTTCTCTAGTTTATTACCTCTCATGGGACGCAGAGATCAGGACCAGGTTCTATACTGGCCAAGAACTACTAACACGTCCTAGTCGCGCGTCCTGGGCAACAGGTCTCTTCAGGGTCCTGGCTAACGTAGTAGGATCGTTGGTTCCTCCGAAGTCAGAGAGTATCTGCCTGCACAGCAAGGACCCACCAGTCTGCACACCAATAGGCCAGACATGGGGCAACGGATACTCACGCAAACCTCAGGTCCTGTATGCCATCACACTGATGTTGGACAACAGGACGTCTTCATTCAACAAACAGGACTTCACGCTGGAGTTCACAGCCAGCGAACACAAGCAAGCAATCATTACCTCTCATAACCATGCCCATTATTAAGATTTAGTAAATGTTGTTAACAACTACACTTTAATATACAATATGTTACTATGGTTAGGTTTAACTACATGTCCTCTACCGGACGTTACAGTCAACCCAGCATTACTTGGCTGTTTGTGATTTAATCTCAATGTTAGTTTGCCATTGCTTTGTGAACGGCCTACGCCATATACCATGGAAATCAACGCAAGACGTCTGATGTCGAACCCGCGATACAACCAGACGGAGAATTGTGAAACACAGTTCACTATCACCTAAGCCGCAGCACGGGTTCTAAGGTTTAACAAGTTTGTTGCATATCCTTTACAGGACGTCACAATCAACGCCAACATTCTTTGGCCGTTTGTGATCTCTTGGCAAGTTTACGTTCAGTAGTTTGCCATTGCTTTCTGATCGACCGGCACTCATACATTCACAATAATTTTTTCCCGTAGTGAATTCGAAAAACGAAGACACAAACAATAGATTGCACGATTTGTTGCCTGCGTATTTCGCTGCATCTAGTCAGATACATATTGCATAATTCACACAACGTTAACTAAAGTGATTAGATAAGTCCTTCAAGCTGAAATATACACATATCCATACAGTAATTTAAATTGTCTAAAGTGATAAATTTTAAACTGACTTTCCTGTCATTTTGTTTGCACAAAACTAGCTTCTGCTGATTAATGGCGATTGCTTCTGCTACCTTTACCGTTAAAAGTTAAAACTGAAATTACTCTGTGAATATGTGTATAGTTCAGCTTGAAAGATTAAATCGCCCGCAACTGTGTTCCGGAGGCGGTATGCAGGATTACGAACTGTGTTCGTGAGACCTACACCACGGAGCCGGCGGTTCTAAGGTACACACTTAAAATGGTATGACAGAATCGCCAATGCAGAGGTCATGGAAAGAAGTCAACAAATGCTAGTGAATCAAAACGTGAGGCACAGAGTCTGGATCGATGTAGGACGAACAACGAGGCAACCTGGCAACAGCAGAACTAGAATATACAATAACCCACTTGATCAACAACGTTACAGTTAGTTGCATATCCTTTTACAGGGCGTCGCAGACGACATAGCATATTTGGCGGTTTATTACTTACTGGGCAAGTTTGCGTTCGGTAGTTTGCCACTGCTTTCCCGAACGATCAAAGCAAATAACTTCTTCTTCTTCTTCTTCAGCGTTCCGAGCCATTGAGGTTCTTTGCTGCAGATACAATCCGTCTCCATTCGTCTCTCTGGTTGACCTTCTCTTGCCAGTCGTTGATTCCAAGTGCTTGAAGGTCTGTATATATATTATCTCTCCACCGTCTTCTTGGTCTACCTCGGGGTCTACGGTCATTTATTTCCTGAGTGTAAGCGAGTTTTGTTTCCCTATTATCTTCCATTCTTTCTATATGCCCCAGCCATTGTAGTCTATTAGCCTTCATGATACCAGTGATTAGCGGGGACTTAAACAGATCATAAATGTCTTTGTTACTTCTTCTTTTCCACTCTCCACTTTGTGTATCCCTAATGGGTCAAAAGATGCGTCTTAAAATTTTGTTCTCAAAGGTTTGTAACAAGGCTTCGTCTCCTTTCGTTGTACTCCAGGTTTCAGAGCCATACAGCACAGCTGGTCTGATCAGTGTTTTGTATATTGTGATTTTGGTGTTACGAGATAGCGCCTTTGATTTTAGTAGATGTTGTAGTGCATAGTATATCTTATTTCCAGAGTTGATTCTAGTTTGTATTTCTTCCCTTATGATGTTGGAGCAGTTGAAGATTGTACCCAGGTATTTGTATGTTTCCGTTATTTCAATGGTCATATTATCTATTTGTATGTGGCCAGAGTTTTTAGCCATTCCGTCTCTTGAAATTACCATATATTCTGTCTTATCTTGGTTGATAACCAGCCCCATCTGTTGGGCTTTTTCCTTTAAGTGAGTCAATATTTCCAATGTCTTTTGTTCACTTTGCCCTATAATATCTATATCATCTGCATAACCAAGCAGCTTGGATGTTCCTCCAATATCACATTCCTCCTTTACCTTCCTTACAACTTTCTCTAGAGCCAGATTGAAGAGTAGCGGCGATAGTGCATCACCCTGTTTCAAGCCAGATGTTATTTGGAAGGGGTCTGATTTCCTGCCTTTATATGTTACTATATTATAAGTATCTTCCATGCATAGTCTGGTCATGTTGATTAACTTTCCTTCCAAATTCCTGCATAGCATTCCATAGACTATTCCTATGGACACTATCATAAGCCTTTTTAAAATCCACAAAAATGTTATGGAGATCTCTTTTATATTCCCAATGTTTCTCGGCTATTTGTCGTAAGATACATATCTGATCTATTGTTGATCTGTTTTGTCTAAAGCCCGCCTGGTAGTCACCTAATATGTCTTCTGAATATGGTTTTAGTCTATTTAGTAATACTGCGGATAGTATCTTATAGCCTGTGGACTGTAGTGATATTCCTCTATAATTTCCACATTGGAACTTGTCTCCTTTCTTAAAGATAGGTATCAATAATGACTCTTTCTAGTCATGGGGTAATTCTTCTGTCCTCCAGATTTTTATTATTAGTTCGTATAGCTTTAGATGTAATGCATGGCCACCTGCCTTTATAAATTCAGCAGCAATTCCATCAGTCCAAGTTGCCTTATTGTTTTTAAGTCGTGTGATTACATATAGGATTTCATGAAATGTAGGTTCTTCAATTTGTGGTTCGCATGTTAGAACCTCTTCCTGTGGGAAAATGTTACTTGGAGCTTCACAATTTAGTAATTCAATAAAATATTCTTTCCATGTGTTGCACATTTCCTCATTGGTATTTATCATATTCCCATTTTTGTCTTTTAAACCATATGTGTTTTGTTGGTGCCCTTGTTTCATTGACTTCAATTCTTTAAAAAATTTTCTGGATTCATTTTTCTGGTGATTAGTTTCCATATCTTTGATTATATTACTCATATATTCTCGCTTCTGCTGTCTGACTATTTTTGTAGCCTCTTTACATTCATTTCTATAATGCTCTTCCTTTTGGATGTTATTGATGTCATTTAACCATACATGTCTGGCATTCTTCTTCTTAATGACTGCTTCTTCACATTTTTGATTGAACCATCTGTTCTTTCTATGCGTGGTTAACACACCGAGACATTCTTCTGCGGTAGATTGAATTGTATTCTTGATGTTCAACCTAGTTTGGTCAACGCTTTGCTCCAAAGGGTTTTGCAGAGTTTCAAGTTTACATCTTATTTCATCTGTAAATTTCTCTTTGACTGTAAAGTCTTGTAGCAAATAACATTGTATAAAAATCAGCGCAAGGCGGACTGTTTCCAAATCGCCTGCAGCTGTCAATGAAATAGATTGAGAACTAAAATACGGAGGCAGAGATGAACAATACAGGGAGAACGCGGAGAAAGCTGAAACATATATCACAGGATGGGATGGTTTAGTGTGAATTAGTTGAAGTCCTATACTCTATTTCGACGACGATGACGACGACGACGAGGAAGAAAAACAAGAACAAGAAATTTGAGGTCGTATGCTCCATTTTGGAATGAATGGAAGACAAAGTCCCCAACAGAAAGAAAAAGACGAAGAAGAGGAGGATCAGGTTGGGGAGGAGAGGGAAGAGGAGGAGGAGGATGAAGCAGAAGAAGAAGAGGAAGAAGGCACATTAAAATAAAACCTGAAGTCCGCTGTATTTTCCTTGGCAACACAGCCGACGTTGAGGACTCGGAAATGACACGAGGTCAGTGGGGCTTTCAAGCGCTGCTCGCCTGGTCAACAATCGGCAACATGAAAGGAAGCGGTCAGGCGACAAATGCTCTTAATCGGTCCTACACCGACTTAAGCTTGACAATGGCCGTATGTCACGGTCGCTGCCTGGTAATTGCTTGAGCCAAGATGTATACTCGTGACAGGATGCAGCTTGAACCTGTGGACATATTTGGCAAAGTCACACTATAGAAAGTTGAGATCAAGAAAGATTAAGATAAAGGACGTTGTGAAGTGCTCCTGATCGGTTCTGAAGGTTTGGTTACTTATTTCTTTGTTGTTCATTTTTCTAGAACTGGGTGCTGTGGTGGAGAAGGTCCGGTGGTCTTGCTGAATGTAAATTAATTAGAAATAAATCAAGCTACATTAGTTAGCGTCAAGCAACGACAAAAGACGGATAATCGGTGCTAGCAGTATTAGAAGTCACAACGGAAGATGCGGAAGGAAGGAAGGAAGGAAAGAAGGAAGGAAGGGAGGGAGTCAGGCAGGCAGGCAGGCAGGAAGGAAGGAAGGAAGGCAGGCAGGCAGGCAGACAGGCAGGCAGGCTGGCAGGAAGGAAGGCAGGAAGGAAGGAAGGAAGGTATGCAGGCAGGCTGGCAGGCAGGAAGGCAGGAAGGAAGGGAGGATGGATGGATGGAAGGGAGGCAGGCAGGCAGGCAGGCAGGCAGGAAGGAAGGAAGGAAGGCAGGCAGGTAGGCAGGCAGGAAGGAAGGAAGGGAGGGAGTCAGGCAGGCAGGCAGGCAGGAAGGAAGGAAGGAAGGAAGGAAGGGAGGGAGTCAGGCAGGCAGGCAGGAAGGAAGGAAGGCAGGCAGACAGGCAGGCTGGCAGGAAGGAAGGCAGGAAGGAAGGAAGGAAGTATGGATGGAAGGGAGGCAGGCAGGCAGGAAGGAAGGAAGGCAGGCAGGCAGGCTGGCAGACAGGCAGGCAGGAAGGAAAGAAGGAAGGAAGAAAGGAGCCACTTTCTTGGTCAAACCCCGTCTTTTCTTCCAAAACATGCCAATATTTTTGCCCATATTATTGTTATACAACCATTTGCAACTTATAAAATGTAACACACAGACGGATACACCCGGACAGATAAACATACACATGCATAGATAGATGGATATTGGTTGGTGTGACGCCAATAGGACGGATGCATAGTAGGCAAATATGGACTAGGGGAAGAGAATGAAAGAAGCTGCAGACTTGTTCAGTGGAGAAACGATCATGAGATGATTATTGGAAACACCTGTTATCAATATCAATTTACGGATATTATGGACATGGACGAGTCCTGACTATAAGATCAGAAATCTGACCGATTACATTCTCATCAACAGAAGATTTCGAAATGCTTTAAATGTCCCAAAAATCGATACCAAGCACAGACTGCTATAGCGGCCATAGATTAATCATAAGCAATATACATACAAAATTGAAGAAAGTCAAATATACATGAAGAAACACAAAATGTGGTCTACGTACACTAAGAGTGGGGAATTAAAAGATAAATTCAACAAAGAGGTAAATAACAGATATAGAAGCTGTGGAGATGTGGCTTTGTGGAAGTATGATGAGAACATCGTGGACGAGTAGAAGGAATAATAGAGATGTCTTGAAAGTAATAATAGAGATGTCTTGAAAGTAATAATAGAGATGTCTTGAAAGTAGCTAACTCCAATGGAAACTGGTTGCTCGTATCAGAAGTCGACAGACCACATTCTTTGGACTAGTGAAAATGGGATAGCTGGAAAACATCGTGACAATGGGAAATCTGCAAGAGGAGCGGCCAATAGAGAAGTTGCTGGACAGTTTAAGATCATGGCATGGAGGTACATCATTATCAGAAATGATTGTCATCACACGAGAGTTGTTGACAGACATGATCGCCGACGCCACATCTCTTTGACTATAAGAAGTTAGAGAACGAGTTAAGGTAAAACCAACAACGGACCAGAATTCAATCTACAAGTATAATTACCACGCTACAGGTCCCAGTTCTTTTCTATTTAACAAACACAGGCTAAATTACACGGAAGCAAGCGTCGGTGATCACGATAGCTGTCTTGTTTTCAGTAGCTGTGGTAGTTGTTAAATGGGTGGGTTGCTGGTAGCGAAAAGAAAAGGAGAAAGACCGGGTGGGCCAAGAAGAAATAACCGTAGCATAAAGGACACATCTCCGGGAGGTGAAATGATAAGGTGCTAGGCAAACATACCCGTGACAGGGATACTGTGATGGATGGCGAGATATCAACAGATTAACACGCGTACCCAAACGATATATCACTAGCTAGAGAATGTAGACTAATATATTTATTTCAACAATAGCTTACAATGAGTTCTTGGATATCACAACATAAATTTAAACTATCCATATAGGTAGATTAGAAGTGCATTGCAGAAGGCACTGTTTTCTATCTTTATTTACAAATTGTGGATTTTTTTGCTTTGATTTGAGACAATTTAAGATGTATTATAATCCTGGAAAGTGAAACCTGTGTTTATCACCCTTAATTGCAGTTGTCGCCCGTAAACATACTCATTTATTGTCCCAGCATTGTGCTAGATTGAGTTTCAGTGTACATTCCAAGAACTGAGCTCAGCGTGGGATTAAAACCCCTGTTTTCTTAAAACGTGGAGTTTGTAAACCTACTGCGTTGTGAGGAGTCGGAAATGAAAACTCACCGGCCAAGATGGTGGATTACATAGTCATTAGAACAAAGAGGGCGTGATACAAGTTGGGCGACAGGCATGGGGTTCTCACAAACAGAACTCTTTGTGTGCGTGTTTGTGTGTCTAAGTGAGTAAGTGTTTCTGAGTGGCTGCTTTCGCAATAATGTGTGCATGTGTGTAGTGGCTGCTTTCGCAATAATGCGTGCATGTGTGTGTGTGTGTGCGTGTGTATCTCAGAGCCTCGAAGTCTAGCGGTCTCGTTTTGGAATGAAGTCTCCAATCACGGTGGTAACAGTTTGGCGATATCGTGGCTTCTGTGGGGCCGGGGTTGGGCAGTGGCTAGCATGTCTGCCCGCCTGATGGTAGCGTGAGCTCGAATACCACCAAGACTGTATTTTTCACATTTATCTGGGAAGCTAGGTTGGCACAGGCTAAATTACGTACATTGGCGTGGGTGAAATAACAGAGTTAAGAAATTCGATACCATCATCATTATGTGACAAGCAACTGACATAGGCGCTTATGACTTTCCGCGGATCTCAGTCCTTGGTGTTCAATGATAGTGGCTTACTGCATAAGATACTTTTAACTTAAGATTTCATTATTGCATTGGTACCTTGCCGTCTTGGCAGACGATAGTTTGTGCTTTAAAAAGGCATAATAACTTTTACCCATGGCGGTAGTGAATGTGACTGATAAGGCCAATTCGCGCTGTAAATGTCCGTTCACAGTGGGTGCATGTGAACGCATGGTCATTTCCACCATCATGCACCATCTTACGTCTCACACGCTCGGTGTGTGACTTATCTGCAATAATTTAAGATTTCATTACTTTTCTAAATATTTAATAATTTTTAATAATAAATAATTTTTAAGATTTCATATACATAAAGAATATGTAGGCCTCTACAGACATGTCATTTGAATGGACATGATCGCCAACGCCACACAGCGTGGACTATAAGAAGAAAATCTAGTCATAAAAATAATTAAAAACAAATTGTTAACGGTGTGGCGTATGCAATGCTTTCCTACTTTTGTTTTCAGACTGTAAGAAACCGTAGTGAAAATAAAACATATGACACAAATTAAAGAAAGTATCACTCACTTCATACCATCACGGAAGCCGTCAATGCTATTTGTTTTTCTTTCACTTTGAGATTATTATTATTATTATTATTATTATTATTATTATTATTGTTGTTGTTGTTGTTGTTGTTGTTGTTTTAGTGTGTTGCCTCGCTAGTGAGTACACCGGACTGATTTCGCGTAAGGGTTATTTTCCCCTGTTACCAGTGTCTCTCTCCGACTTCAGAGGTACTTGTAATTTACCGCCCCAAGTCAAAGACAAGAAGTCAACATCTAAGTCCAACTGAGCGGCGTGTGGAACAAACACCCTACGCCGCGGTCAGAAGAGAAAGTTGTAACACATTAAACCATTCAGCCAGGCCGATCTCAGTTTCAAGATTTAAAAGTTATAGTAGACTGAACACAAACGGTCATTTGTCGATGTTCTTAATGACACAGCTTGAAAATCCCTGATCACGATGTACAACAACACACCATCGTGTTGCTTTCATCAGGACACAACATGGGGATTTCCCAAACAAGCCACTACAGAAGTATGGCTTCTCTACATGTACAAGTGAAAACATAATTAACTGATTATGTTAATGTTGTACTATTCTCGTCGTTCGGGTTTTCCAATCTTATGCGCCACGTTGAGCTTTGGTAGGAGTGACGGCTGTGTTTTCTTGTTGGAATGCAACTGTCACTAGCAGTAAAAGACCCGTGTACACGCCTTTAAAAACATACCGACCAATAAAAAGATGTCTATTGCAACGAGAAAGAGAGTATTCAGGTGCTACATAGAACCTGTACTATTTATTGTATGGATGTGAATTGTGGACAATAAGCCGACAAGCTGGAAAAAAAAAAACATGAAGGCTGTGGAAATGTGGTTTCTGAAGGAAATGCAAAGAATACCATGGACAGATAGAAAAACCAATGACCAAGTCATACAAGAAACCAATGAAAACCGTAAACTGATTAGAGCAGTGTTTCCCAACCTTTTTTGTGCCATGCCCCACTTAAGCCTTTCTAAAATTCATATTGCCCCCCTCCCCCGCCCCACGCCCCCCCCCCCCTCAACATATACATTATTTTTAATATTCACAAATTGAAATGTTGACTAAAGAAACTTGAATGATAGGTTTTAGGAAGAAATCACTAGGTAATTATTGAGCAAACACAGTAAGTAAATTTTCAAAACATATAATGGAGAACTGAAATTCAAGTACAAAATAATTTTAATGAAAGATTTTTCTATATTATTTTAATTATTAGTAATTATTTATTATTTAAATTTAGTGAGATCCTTGCGCTTGATGCTTGCTGCAAAGAGATCTTATGTCAGGTTCCAATTTAGTTAACTTCAGTCTCAAGTCTCCCCGTTTTGTTATATTCAGCCGATTTCTTCCATTTTCGAATTGCCCCCCATAACAGTCGAATTGCCCCCTTGTGGGGCGTGGGCCCCACGTTGGGAAACACTGGATTAGAGCAATTAATTAAACGCAGATAGTCACAATGTTTTGGACATGTTATGAGAAAATATAAATTGGAGAATTTGCTGACAACTAGCAAGACTGAGGAGAAAATAAGAAGGGGAAGGCAGAGAAGTAAATATCTGGATAGCTTGACCACATGGCATGGTCAGGACAAGAACATGGAGCTGATCCATGACTCTGGTAATCGCGTGAGATTATGAAACATGACCGCCTACGCTTATCGGCATGGCACATGATGATGATGGCACGCATTAACGCGCATTGAACAAGCAGTAAATAAATAATTTAAAAGTCCCTATTAGAAGGCAACAAGTCAAATGGTTTGGCCATGCAAGTAGATTACCAACTAACAGTATACCACAACAAGCAATGATGTACAAACCACATAGAAGCAGAGGAAGAGGCCGACCACGTAAGCGATGGACGCAGGGAATAGCAAAGTCCAGGGAATATCGATACATGAAGCCCATAAGCGGGCACTCTCCCGCTGTTTATACTTCACCTCGACACCACAAGGTACAAGAGGAACATGATGAGATGAGATGAGACGAGATGATATGAGATGAGATTAGATGAGATGAGATGAGATGAAAAGTTCCTTTTACGAGCATTGATTAACATTGGGTATATGATTGTAGAACATTATTTTTATAGATCAATCGGTTCTCTGAGAGCGACTTTACTACTGAAGATACATGGTGTATTTTTAATGACTGCGCAGTGGTTGAAAATATTGCCGGTCCAAGTTTTGTATTGACCTATTATGTTGCATGAACTGTACAGATGAATACAAAACTTGGACCGGCAACATTTTCAAACACTGCACAGTCATTAAAAATACACCCTATAATTTCAGGTGCCCATTTGGCCTGTGTCGACGCCTGAGCCCAGGTCTTTCTTGCACATCCGAATCCGCTGCCATGCAAATCAAACATATGACCATCAGACGGGATACCGAAGGTCTAGCCAATACGCTACCACGGGATCCCCATGTTAATATTGTGTGTGGGTGCAAAGAGCGTGTTCTGACTGTCCACAATCATAGTAGTGGGTGGATAGATGAGTGGATGGATGGATGGATAATTATATAAGTGAAAGAATAAATCGTTGGGTGATGGTGGCTGGATGAGTTGAGGATAACGACAACGGCTAGAAGGATGAGAAGAAGAAGAAGAAGAAGAAGAAGAAGAAGAAGAAGAAGAAGAAGAAGAAGAAGAAGAAGAAGAAGAAGAAGAAGAAGAAGAAGAATAGCAACAAGAACAAGAACAAGAACAAGGATAAGCACAATGAATATGATGATGATGATGATGATGATGATGATGATGATGATGATGATGATGATGATGATGATGATGATGCTGATGATGATGATGACGATGATGATGATGACGATGATGATGATGACATTAATGATCTGCAGGTAAAAAACCCCAATTTCCTGCTCGTGCAACATACGAGCACACGAAACATCGAAACCAAATCTCATATAGCGCCTTATTTACGACCTTCACCGCCAATTTCCCCGCTTATCACACACATTCCCGCCATTCCTGGGTCCAACCCGCACTCTGATTCCAAATGTGAGTTATAAATATGGCCGCTAAATCAGCTCTCACTCTAATCTGTTCATAATGCCTCCACTCATCAAGTTCTCCCCTCAGCTCTAACCTCCCATCCCTCCTTGATTCCCTGCCTTATCTGTCTTTCTCTCTCCGATTCCTCCGACGCTCAACGCGGTTTAGAAATCCCCCAGGGTAAAATTCAGTCGTCACCGGTTGCTATCGGCCTGTTCTGTCAACGAGTTATCAAATTCTTGGCATGACTTTCCCAATGTTAACAAGCAGTTTTACTTTTACCTCCATCCCGGACTTAACTCTTTCAAGCCAGGACACCTCCCAGGAAACAGATAGCTCGGTGTCCAATAAATTTTCACTCCAGAATGTTTAACTACGAAACAGGTTCTAAAGTGTTAACACTGAGACAGAAGGCAATGCAATGTTAACAAGCAGTTTTACTTTACTTTCTTCGGGGATTTAATTCCTACCAGTCAAGGCGCTTCCAAGAAGATAGTTCCATGTCCAATGAGCTTTTATCCTTCTTCATCTTCTTCTTCGTTCATCCGGATTTTTTTTCCGGATGTGACTGCGTTGTGCCTGTTTACAGCAGAGCTGCGTTCCCCACACCACCCCAGCTCTTGCAGTCCTATTTGCTTCACAAGTGACTAAACCTGTCTTTGGCCTCAGTCTCCCATGTGTCGTGATGTACACCAAAAGCTTTGAGTGATATCTTCGGAGTGTCTTTAAAGCGTTTCCTCTGGACGCCTTGGGAACGTTTACAACGCAGCTCACCGTAAAAAAAAAAAAAATCCTTTAGGGAGCCTGTGATCTGGCTTGCGAGTCAAGTGTCCAGCTTAGCGAATCTGATTCTTTATTAGTAGAGTGTGGATAGTAGATTAGTCGCGGTTCCAACTTCACGGCAAAGGGTTAGCTCCATTATGCTCCGTTCCTGTGCTAGTAAATATCACACAGAATGCTCCCCCCTGCCCCGTATGAAAAGTTGAACAGACAGGAGTCTCGACAAACCAGCAGCCCGCATGTGTATACTATGCATAATACCGCTACCAGAATGCCAACACAAAAGTCCGCCAGTTCAACGTTGATAAAAGCAACAGTCACTAGAAAACCAGCAGCCACACATTACTGCATAAGGCAACCCAGTTAAGCTCAGCGACATGCCGCCGCCATTTTTTTAAACATGCAGTTCACACTACAAACAACCGCGGACAGACGTTAAAGCACTCCACACGAAAGTCACAGCTCATAGCGTCGCTCGACCCAGTAACAGAGGGACGGGACCACGCACTACAAGTCCAACATGAGGAAAAGGCGTAAGTAAACCGTAGCAACAAACTAAACACTCCAGAGGCCTTATCAGCTCAACCGCCTTTCCTCCATATGGTGTCATATAAGCTTTTATCTCAGAAAGTTTAACTAAGGAACTTGCACTTCTTTCTTTATTGAAATATTCACCTTGTGACGGTAGGGAATGAGGATCACCCCCTGCGTGAAGCCATGGATATGGTCAAGGGTCATAGACTAAGACGAGGCAGGTCCTGGATGGCACAGGCACAAATATCTATTCGTCAGGTGTGTGATCTAGAGACCATTAATCATGAAATTAGTGGGTTGAAGTACCGGCAAACGTAATGGACTAGCACAATGTAATAGTAACACTGGGTCTAGAGTGCAGAAAATGGGCAGCGGGCCGCACTGAGTTTGAGGTGTAACAACTGATTCAGAGTAACACTCATCAAGATGACATAGTGATCTACACCAATGGGTCAGTGGTGAGAAACAGACGTAGTGGTTGGAGTTTCACTGAGAAGACTAATGGACGATTCTTAAAAAAGGAGAGTCTGGCATATGAGACTACGACCTCCAGCATGAGAATGGAGGTGGAAGTAGTCACAGCTGTTTCCGTTGGTTAGAGGAGACAACTGCAACACACACTGTCTCCATCACGGATTCAAGGAGTGTGCTTAGTAAGGTGGAGAAAGGAATGTTTCGTGTGGAATGGCTCACCTCGCTTCAGAGGTCACATATTGTGAGAAGTGTATGGATATTTTGCCCAGGTCATGCAGGAGTGTGGGGGTATGAGCAGGCTGATAGGCTGTCAGGGAATGCACCTCTTGGTAGTAGATTACCTATGGACAAGGGGGAGATGGTCGTGCGCCCCTGTGACCAGGGGGTCCTCTCAAAACTGAGAGGGAAGACCAAGAGATTGAAAATCAGTTAACGATGGGAACGATTAGTAGTGTAACTCTTCGCTGGCTGCTGAACGAGGGAACGGAGCACGTATGGAAATGTCCTAAGTGCAGTGATGTCAGTTCTTAGCTCAACTCAACTCAACTCAAGGCAGCTGCAGTAGCGAAGCGCGTGCACGTTTGCCTACTGAGTTCGAATGCTCTTCATTGCAAATTTGATTATGTGCGTTTGCTCTGAGATCAACCCCCAAAAAGGCGGGGGGGGGGGGGTGCTAGAAAATATGCCGAGGAGGTTAAAGGAGTGATATTAACGGCATTACCTTTCGATTGAACGGTTGGTAACAAATACGGCGTTTTCACCATATGACGCTGGCATCTTGACACGAAATGGAGTCTTTTTTTCTGCTAACTGTTTGAGGTCAGCATTGCAGAATGGATAGGATACTTCGCTCTTAAACTTCCGGTGCGCTGATGCCGAGGTAGCGGCTTCAACCCATATAACGGTCAGTTAGACTAAAACGTTGATCTTTCGTCCTTGACATGGGGACGTAAATTACAAGTATCTCAGAAGTCGGAGTGGTTTCTAATGAAGGCGATGGGCACTGGTAATAGGGACAGCTAATCCACATGCAAAACCAGTCCAGTTCACTCACTAGAAGTTGCAACTATCAGGACAGTGGTTAGTAAAGTCTCACTACACTTTGTATGTAGAACAAATTTGAAAAAAATCTTTCTTCCGTTGATAACATCATTCTGCTTGGAGTGCAAAGAATTATTCCAGCAGACGACAGCCATTCACTGCATATTTCTTCACGATAGATTATGGATCATATTGTTTGATGACATCATGTACTTCATTTTTCAAATTTGTGCTACATGCAAAGTGTAGTGAGACTTTAAAACCACTCCAGAAGTAGTAGTGCATGTATGGACTACGTTTGACTTCAAAGCGAGCGAATGCAAACAAAAATATTGCTGTTTTAGGGAAACAGTAATGCTATCATACGTTGTCATTACCAGACATATCCAGGAAGCAGATATCCGTATCTCTATTTACGAAAGAAGAAGTATGAGATACACCATAAGGGCCCAGACTATAACCAAACCGATAAGTCGACGGTTAAACGGGGCCATTCTTCTCAAGAATTGGAATTGGAATTACTAGACATCACTTTCTGTCACCACGCACGCACGCACAAACGCACACACATCGTCCTCTTCATCATCATCATCATTACCAGGCAAGAATAGTAACACTGTAACATACCATGCGAGGAGTTATGGACGCAGTTCGTAATCCCGCATACCGCGTTAAAAACACAACTGCGTTTGGTTTTTTATGAAATGTGCCGGTCGTTCAGAAAGCAACGGCAAACTGCTGAACGTAAAATTGCTCAGGAATCACGAACAGCCAAAAAATGCTGGGGTTGACTGCTACCACTATAAATGATATGCAACTAACTTAATAATATACTATGCACGTAGCAGTACGAGGAGACTTTGGGGTGTTGGTATGCGACATGCCAACCTCATCCGGCAGAAAACTGAGGCTGCATGATCCAAGCAGTCGTGAACAAGTCTACAATGGGCCTGGCGCGATTTGGTTGAGGGGGCAATGCTTCGTTTAAAAAAAAAGTTAGTTGCATATCCTTTAGAGCAGTGGTTCTCAACCAGTGGGGAATTCCCCCCCCCCCCCATGGGGGAATTTCATGGTTTCCAGGGGGGGGGGGGAATGAAGACCATTTCAAGATCGTGTTAATACAAGAACCGATTACTTGACATAGTTTATCCCTTCATACTTTACAGTTATGTATGTCTCACTCTTCTAAAATTCATTTTATAAAGTAAGTAGACCCACAAATCATGTTTTATGTGGATGTCTAGACTTGTTTTAGTATATGCTATTACATTTGCCTTCCACTTTTACGTATACTGTGTAGGGGTGAGGGGATTTTTAGATAGGAAATATGAAAGGGGGGGGGGGGAGAATGACGTTCTGAAAATATGGTGAAGGGGGGAATGGGCCAAAAAAGGTTGAGAACCACTGCTTTAGAGGAAGTTTACAGTCAGCACCAGCAATTTTTTTTTGTGTTGTTGCTGTTGTTGATGTTTTGGCAAATTTACGTTCAGTAGTTTGCCATTGTTTTCTGAACGACGGCACCCATATCATTTTGTAAAATCTACTGCCAAATCGCGCGTAGCTGTGTTTCGAACGCGGATATACGGTATCAAGAACCGCGTCCGAAAACCTTTGTCACGGAGACCAGCTATGATCTGTGGGAGAATAAAATTAGTAGAACTGCTGTAAAGCTGTAGACATGTAAACAATATAAAATAACACAAAGTAATGCAGCTTTACAGGATATATATTGTTTTTAAAAAAAACGCAATATGTTTGGTGTTACTTTTATGAAAGATACTAGCTGATCCGGCCCGGCTTCGCCCAGCCCCTGACGGGCATCTATCTGTCTGTCTGTCTGTCTGCCTGTCTGCTTGTCTGTCTGTCTGACTGTCTGTCTGTCTGTCTGTCTGTCTGTCTGTCTGTCTGTCTGTCTGTCTGTCTGTCTGTCTGTCTGTCTGACCCGGCCCGGTTTCGCCCAGCCTCTGGTGGGGAGCATCTCATTTAATTCATATAAGTAGTCATATAAGCTCCCGTTCCCGACTATCTGTCTGTCTGTCTGTCTGTCTGTCTGTCTATCTATCTGACACATCGCGGCTTCGCCCAGCTCTTGGCGGGGAGCGTCTCATTAAATTCATATACCAAAAAAAAGTAACTTAAGAATGTCCTTCCACACACAATCCATTATTTTTAATGAAAACTGTTTTTGATCACCTACATGACTGTAGATAACTTCTTTAAACATAAAAAGATGAGTTAGACAATTTTCACTATTTAAATAGATGCATTAATTTTATGAAAACTTTGAAAATGCCGTAAAGATTATATCACTATTTATTACAACTCATATGCCTGTAAATAACTGTAGACAAAGGGTTTATAAATCTTTGAAAACAATGCAACAATCTATATATAAAATATATAGCAATGTTATTAAAAGTTATGCCCCTTGAAATAACTTTTCTTAAGTTAAGTCCCCTCGCTATATAGAAATGATAATGTAAATTTAAATATTAAATTTTAGTAAGTAAATAGCTGATTGTACAATAACAAACTATGACAGTTGGCTGCACGGGAATGAAAAGAAAACATGTAGAAAATTTCATCTCAATCTGATTGACCGTTCGCGAACGCATAAAGAACGGACATTCATACTCACATCGTCTTTTATAGATATAGATTCGCTGATTGGACATCATTCAACATATTGACTGTGTCCATCTGGTCATTAACTTCTCGTGGTTACCTGAATTGTGCTTACTTCATGTTTCGTGAGGTTATGAAAGAGGCCGAGGTCAAAACAACATTTTTGACAATAACTCGTGACAGATTCATAATAATCTCATGAAACTTACTGAACACAATACTCTCTTAACATATTATTGAATGCCTATAAGAGATTGACGCTCCTCGAATAAATTCAGTTGAAAATTCAATGTACAAGTATGGCTCATCTCACTACAGAACAAAGACTCATCATCATTGGACGTTTACAGGCTGGACAGTCACAAAGTGCAGTAGTCAGACAATTTAATGTGTTTACAAGCACCATAAATCGCCTTTGGAGGCGATTTCAAGAAACTGGCTCAGTGACAGACCGGCCGCGCAGTGGAAGACCCGGAATCACAACTGCTGCCTAAGACCGCTTCATACGGCTGCGTCACCTTAGGAATCGATTTTCATCGGCGTCCTCCACAGTCCAGTCAATGCCAGGAGCTCGTTGAATTTCAGATCAAACAGCCAGGAGCCGGCTGCACGACGCTGGTCTTTGGGCTAGAAGACCATACAGAGATCCTGTTCTTACGGACCGGCATCGCCAGAACCGACAGCAGTGGGCGAACCAGCATGGTCAATAAAATGTTGGTACTAGTTTGCAATTGAAACTGCAATAATGTTGCGTTTGTTTTTCTTTTCTTTGACCAGTATAATTACGAAAAACACAGGACGTTGTGGCGACTAGCCTTCATCAGCAAACAAATACATACACATAACACATTAAGGCATATGAACGGGATGAGAAGAATGAAAAGTTGAAAACATGAGAACTATGAAGAGAAAATGGAAATTTGAAGAAGAAAAAAATAATGTTTGCTTATATTAGAATCACAGGCTGTGATACTTCCCCCTTTGGGAGAAGAACGACAGCAGCAGAAGTTTCTATAAGCAATCTTTATGTAATCTTTAGGTAATCTTTCAGCCATCTGAAGACAAATTTTAAACAGTGAGAAATGATTATGTCTTGTATTTCAGGAAACCAATAGTCATTAGTACTCTATAGAGATGTGACACATATGTGGAATTCTCACCTTGGGGATAAATGGGGGAAAAATGAGGGGGGGGGGTGTAGGAGGGTGGGGGAGGAGGATAAGAAAGAAGAGAAGTCTTCTTCTTCTTCTTCCTCTTCTTCTTCTTCTTCTAATAATAATAATAATAATAATAATAATAATAATAATAATAATAATAATAATAATAATAATAATCTTACTACTACTACTACTACTACTACTACTACTACTACTACTACTACTACCACCACCACCACCACCAACACCACCACTATTACTATTACTACTACTACTACTACTACTACTACTACTACTACTACTACTACTACTACTACTACTACTACTACTACTACTACTAATACTACTACTACTACCACTACTAATACTACTAATACTACTACTACCACCACACCTACTATCACTTACTACAACTCCACTACCACAACTCCTCCTTCTCCCTCTCATTTCCCATGACCTACACTTGACAATCAGGTCCCTCCACACACTCTGTTTCTCAGCTTATCGTATGGCAGTCAACACCGCCGCACTGACATGATACCAGACCGCCTGCTTTGTTTCTCTCGGACATTCGACTTAATCTCACTCTAGACAAGGCAAGGCAGCGGGAGGGTAAATTACTTGTAGCGGAATCTACTTTAATGGTTTGTCCACGGCCTTTCTTCACCTGTGTGGGGCATCAACTGCTGTAGATGTCGGCTGGAACAGAGTTGAGTGTCCGGTAGAATTAAGTTAATCTTCTTCTTCTTCTTTTCCTTTTTCTCCCTCCTCCTCCTCCTCCTCCCCCTTCTTCTTCTTCTTCTCCTTCTTCTTCTTCTTCTTCTTCTTCTTCTTCTTCTTCTTCTTCTTCTTCTTCTTCTTCTTCTTCTTCTTCTTCTTCTTCTTCTTCTTCTTCTTCTTCTTCTTCTTCTTCTTCTTCTTCTTCTCACATCTACCCTTATAGTTTTGTTCTTTCCTCCTCATCCTCCTTCTTCTTCCTCCTCCTGTTGATCCGCTCTCTCCTGCTCCCTCCATCTTCTTCTTCTACCGTCCTATTCCTCATATTGGGAGGGGGGTGGGTTGAGTGGTCTCGAAGTATGGTGTCCGCCTCGAGTGCTGGAGGCCCCGGGTTCAAGCCCCGGTGAGCGCGGGATTTTTTCACGTGGACTTCTAGCAACAAAATTTCCCCTGATCTCTGTGTAGTGAAATCGGACGCTTGTGTGTATTGTTGCGCACGTAAAAAATCCCTTGGCAGTTGGAAATCGAAAAAGAGTAGCCTAACGGCTCTGCCCGGGCAAAATTTCGAGTTAAAAATCTACCCAAAGTATTTCAGGATCCTCGCCGGTGCTACAGAGTTCTTGCACTGAGCTGAGATTCTCCGGACTCAGACTTAAGTTAGGAGTAGAACGGAGCACTTATGGGTTACACTCGTGTGTCGTGATGTTGATCTGTTGACTAATTTATCCTCATATTTCTCCTTTTCCTCAACCTCCTCCCCCTCTTCAACTTCTTCTTTCTCTTCTTCTTCTTACAGTTTTGTTCCTCCTCTTTCTCAACTTCCTCCTCCCCTTCTCCTCCTCTTCCTCCTCCTCCTCATTCTCTTCCACTTCTTCTTCCTCCTCTTCTTCGTCTTCCAGCAGATACGCCTCCCTCTCCCTCCTAGCCACTCTTTCCCTCACATGTAAACAAACTAACAAAACTAAAGATATTATAATTCCCCCCACTAAAGCGTTTAATGAAAAACAAATCAACTAAATATAAAGCTGACTTCAGGATCAACACACACCCACGGAGGCCAACAACGAAAGCACCTAACCTATCTATACACAGGTATAGCATAGGTCGGGAAGCCACACTAAATATGGCTGTGCCGTGGGCCGTTTTGGGTGTCATGTGAAACATGTGGGCCCTAGCGTGGGAACCATGCCTCGAGCTGTAGAACTGGTAGGAGGGATTAGCGGATGGGCCCGACTATAGTGCTGTGTCGTGCTTCAGATGGGCTGCATGGTGTACCAGGCATAGGGTTGGTCATTTGGATTAAAGTACATGGGGCAATTAATGTGTTTTAGGGCGCGTGGCTGTCTGCTGTCTGTCTGATTGTCTGGCTGTCTGACTGGCTGCATATCTGTCTGTATGTCTGACTGGCTGTCTGTCTGGATGTCTGATTGGCTGTCTGTATGTCTGACTGGCTGTCTGTCTGTTACCCCGTCTGTCTGTTAATCAGTCTACTACTGTGTCTGTCTGCATGTTTGTCTCCCTGACTGTCTGTTTGTCTGCCCATGGGGTTGGTAATTTGGATTCAAGTGCATGGGACAATTAATGTGATTTAGTGCACGTGACTGTCTGCTGTCTGTCTATATACCTGCCTGTCTGTAAGTCAGTCTGTCCGTCGATCTGTCTATATGCCCTTCTTTTTACTCGCATATCTGTCTGTTTGCCCAATTTTATATTCGCCAATGTGTCTGTATTTATGTCTGTCTCTCTGTTTCTCTGTCTGTCTCTGCGTTTCTCTGTCTGCCTCTCTATTTCACTGTCTGTCTCCCAGTTTCTCTGTCTGTCTCTCTGTCTGTTTCTCTGTCTGTTTCTCTGTCTGTCTTTTCTGTTTCTCTGTCCGCCTTTCTGTTTCTCTGTCTGTCTCTCCGTTTCTCTGTTTCTCTGTCTGTCTCTCTGTCTGTCTCTCTGTTCTCTGTCTGTCTTTCTGTTTCTCTGTCTGTCTCTTTATTTTTTTTTTGCCTGGAGGAAGACCTGTGAAATGATGTTTCATATGTATGTATATGTTTGTCAGTCTCCTGGTTCCTTAAACAGACTGATGTATGTCATTTGCTGGGTCCTTGAAGAGACTGATATCTGTCACTAGTTGGCTCCTTGAACCTTCAATTAATATTTCTGTGTAATTTGTGTACAACATTGGAACCGATCAATCATATCTCTTGTTTAAATGTTCGTTAATATTCTGGACACAACATTGCGGTCCGAAGTATTTGTGTGTTGATTATTTGACCAATGCTGGTTTAATAACACATTCTGAGACCTATAGTGCTTTTGAAATGTTTAGATACGAATTATGCCCACATTCCATAGTGTGGGTTCATATAGATGATAGACCTGGTTAATGAAGACAATCTGAAAAATATCTAATAGCTGTGGAAATGTGGTTTCTAGGGAAAATAGAAAGAATTTCAATGACAGACAGAAAAACCACAGAGCAAGTGCTACAAGAAACAAATGAAAACCGTAAACTGATTAGATAAGTTAGACGTAGACAGACACATTTTTAGGGTACTTTATGAGAAGACATAAACTAGAGAACTTGATGACAGCTGGCAAAATTGAGGGGAAAAGAACAAGGAGAAGGCAGGGAGGTAAATATCTGGATGGCTTGACCACACGGCATGGTCTAGACAAGAAAACCATGTAGATTTATGACTCCGGTGATCGTGTTAGATAGCAAAACAGGACTACTCACGCTTATCGGCATAGCAGATGATGATGATGAATACACTGGACTCAAAATTACGGTCCGAAGTGTTGATTATTTGACCAATGCTCTGTTTAATAGACAATTCTGAGATCTATATTGCTATCTCAATGGTTAGATACGAATTCTGCCCATATTCCATAATTGTGGATTTATGTGAATTATAGATCTGGCTAATGAAGACATATTTATTTGGAATTTCTAATTGATATGCGTCAAAGTACACATGTTCCTATAGCGAGGCATTGCCGTCATTTGGAGGTAACAGGTTCGAATCCTTGTTGGTTAATTATATCTTTCAATTGTTATGTTGTCTAAAAGTGTCCGCTAATCTCCCCCTTGTCTACTTATGAGAGCCGCAACAATGCACTTGGGTTAATCAATCTGTGAGCAGACTGATGCTTGTGATCGGGGTCACTAATGTGAACGCCCATGTCTGTATGGCGACAAGGAAGACACTGAAATACCAGGAGGTGGTTTTGTTTATTAAATGAAATATGAGCCAGTCAAAAGAAAGATGAGCCAGTAAAAGAAAGATGAGCCAGTCAAAAGAAAGATGAGCCAGTAAAAGAAAGATGAGCCAGTCAAAAGAAAGATGAGCCAGTCAAAAGAAAGATGAGCCAGTCAAAAGAAAGATGAGCCAGTCAAAAGAAAGATGAGCCAGTCAAAAGAAAGATGAGCCAGTAAAAGAAAGATGAGCCAGTCAAAAGAAAGATGAGCCAGTCAAAAGAAAGATGAGCCAGTCAAAAGAAAGATGAGACAGTCAAAAGAAAGATGAGCTAGTAAAAGAAAGATGAGCCAGTCAAAAGAAAGATGAGCGAGTCAAAAGAAAGATGAGCCAGTCAAAAGAAAGATGTGCCAGTCAAAAGAAAGATGAGCCAGTAAAAGAAAGATGAGCCAGTCAAAAGAAAGATGAGCCAGTAAAAGAAATATGAGCTAGTCAAAAGAAAGATGAGCCAGTAAAAGAAATATGAGCCAGTCAAAAGAAAGATGAGCTAGTAAAAGAAAGATGAGCCAGTCAAAAGAAAGATGAGCCAGTAAAAGAAAGATGAGCCAGTCAAAAGAAAGATGAGCCAGTCAAAAGAAAGATGAGCCAGTCAAAAGAAAGATGAGCTAGTAAAAGAAAGATGAGCCAGTCAAAAGAAAGATGAGCCAGTCAAAAGAAAGATGAGCCAGTCAAAAGAAAGATGAGCCAGTCAAAAGAAAGATGAGCCAGTAAAAGAAAGATGAGCCTGTCTAAAGAAAGATGAACCAGTCAAAATAAAGCAAAAGCAAGATAAGCCAGTCAAAAGAAAGATGAACCAGTCAAAAGAAAGATGAGCCAGTCACAAGAAAGATGAACCAGTCAAAAGAAAGATGAGCCAGTCTAAAGAAAGCAAAAGAAAGATGAGCCAGTCAAAAGAAAGATGAGCCAGTCTAAAGAAAGCAAAAGAAAGATGAGCCAGTTAAAGGAAAGATGCGTCAGTCAGAAGAAAGATGAGCCAGTCAAAAGAAAGATGAGCCAGTCAAAAAAAAGATGAGCCAGTCAAACGAAAGATGAACTAGTCAAAAGAAAGTTAGAGAAATATAAATCAGTCAAAAGAAAGATGAGCCAGTCAAAAGAAAGATGAGCCAGCCAAAGAAAGATGAGTCAGTCACAAGAAAGCAAAAGAAAGCTGAGCCAGTCACAAGAAAGATGAGTCGCTCTAAAGAAAGATGAGCTAGTCAAAAGAAAGATGAGCCAGTCAAACGAAAGATGAACTAGTCAAAAGAAAGTTAGAGAAATATGAATCAGTCAAAAGAAAGATGAGCCAGTCAAAAGAAAGATGAGCCAGTCAAAAGAAAGATGAGCCAGTAAAAGAAAGATTAGCCAGTCAAAAGAAAGATGAGCCAGTCAAACGAAAGATGAACTAGTCAAAAGAAAGTTAGAGAAATATAAATCAGTCAAAAGAAATATGAGTCAATCAAAAGAAAGATGAGCCAGTCAAAAGAAAGATGAGGCAGTCAAAAGAAAGATGAACCAGTCAAAAGAAAGATGAGCCAGTCAAAAGAAAGATGAGCCAGCCAAAAAAAAGATGAGTCAGTCACAAGAAAGCAAAAGAAAGCTGAGCCAGTCAAAAGAAAGACGAGTCGCTCTAAAGAAAGATGAGTCAGTCAAAAGAAAGATGAGCCAGTCAAAAGAAAGATGAGCCAGTCAAAAGAAAGATGAACCAGTCAAAAGAAAGATGAGCCAGTCACAAGAAAGCAAAAGAATGCTGAGCCAGTCAAAAGAAAGACGAGTCGCTCTAAAGAAAGATGAGCCAGTCAAAAGAAAGATGAGCCAGTCAAAAGAAAGATGAGCCAGTCAAAAGAAAGATGAGCCAGTCAAAAGAAAGATGAGCCAGTCAAAAGAAAGATGAGCCAGTCAAAAGAAAGATGAGCCAGTCAAAAGAAAGATGAGCCAGTCAAAAGAAAGCAAAACAAAAGATGAGTCAGTCAATGTGCTAAATTATATGGGTAAGGAACCCATGTGTACAAGCGATTGTACTATCCGACGCCGGGCACAGGGCGGAATAAGTTAGTTGCATATCGCTTACAGGACGTCGCAGTTATCACCAACATATTTTGGCTGTTTGTGATTTCTTAGCTAAGTTTACGTTCAGTAGTTTGCCATTTCTTTCTGAACGACCACCAATCATACCAAGGCGGTCTGCTGCCAAATCGCCCGCAGCTGTGTTTCGAACGCGGTACAGGGCGAGTACGTGAAAGAAATAATACACAGACAGACAGACAGACAGACAGACAGACAGACAGACAGACAGACAGACAGACAGACAGACAGACAGACAGACGGACAGACAGACGGACAGACAGACAGACGAAAAGGAATAAGAATGAGGAGGAAGAGGAGAAGAATAAGATAAAGTAGTGGTGGATTATGATAGCTGTGATGCTTCGTTGACGATGATAGTAATTATGATTACGATGATGATAATAATGGTGATGATGATGTTTATGAGGATGTTGTTTTTTTTTCGCTCTTTTTGAACTTTCCCAATTACCAGTGTCCCTAGCCATCAGGCGAGCCCACTCGGATTTCAGTTGTAGTTTATGATGACGATGATGATGATGATGATGATGATGATGATGATGGCAAAGATGATGATGATGATGATGATGATGATGATGATGATGATGATGATGATGATGATGATGCTGATGAGATGATGATTGATGATGATGATGATTGATGATGATGGCAATGATGATGATGATGATGATGATGATGATGGTGATGATGGTGATGGTGATGATGATGATGATGATGATGATGATTGATGATGATGGCAATGATGATGATGATGATGATGATGATGATGATGATGATGATGATGATGATGATGATGATGATGATGATGATGATGATGATGAAAGAAAACAAAAGAGACGTGTATATGTTAACGTTGGTTTGAATGTGTGTGCGAGTATGTGTGAGTGCGCGTGCATGTGTGGGTGTATGTTAGAACGAATGTAGGTGTGGAAATACGAGCGTGAGTGCTAGGTAAACTGAAGTGTCAAAACATGAGCAGGCGATCAGATTGGATAAATAAGTGTACCGGTGAACTCATCGATCCGGATGTATTTTTGTGTGACATGTAATTTATCAGTTACTTGTTGATCGTTGGGCGTTCGTTGGATCTCGTTTCTCGTGATTGTTTTTTTTTACTACCATGGGAAGCTGCATGTTGTGAGGAGGAGGAGGAGTAGGGGGAGGAGGAGGAGTAGGTCACCGCGACTTTTGGACATGGTCTCAGGTTAGATGTTTAATAATCTCGTATATACACCCAGGCTGAGGTCAGCATGGCAGAATGGACGCGTGTTCTTAAACATCCGGTGTGCTGATGCCGAGGTCAGGGGTTCAACCCCTACACCGGACAGCTGGGCTAACGTGATGACCTATTGTTCTAAACCTACATAACGAACGTAAATTACAAGTACCTCTGAAGTCGGAGTCGATTCGTCTGATGGTGAGGGACACTGTTACTAGAGAGAGCTAATCCACGTGTAAATTTCAGTCCAGCTACTACTAGAAGTAGGGTTATGGACTACACTTGAGTTCAAAGCGAGCGAGCAAAAAAAAAAAAAGAAAACAAACCCAAGCTAGGAAGAAGAAAGGGAAAGAGAGACAGGGCGAGAGAGATGGAGAGCGAGATAGATAGATAGGAAAAGAGACTGGCAGGCAAATTTACTAACAGATAGGCAGACATATAGATGAAACAGACCCACAGACAAACATATGCAAATGGATATATATATATATATATATATATATATATATATATATATATATATATATATATGTGTGTGTGTGTGTGTGTGTGTGTGAGAGAGAGAGAGAGAGAGAGAGAGAGAGAGAGCTAGAGAGAAAGGAGAGAGAAGCGGTATAATACCTGTGATATACCACCTGGAATAGGCGGAATTAAGAGGTTTAAAACTACGCGGCTTCACTCATACTGTTCTATATGAAATAGAATCATGGGGGTGTATTGTTGTACCACATAGTGTAAGATCAAGTCCCACAATGCATTGTATTATTGAGGTTGTATATGATCCGTTAACATGCAAAGAATACAATGGATATTCAGAAAAACCAATGATCAAGTCCTACAAGAGACAAATGAAAATCGTAAACTGATTAGAGAAATTAGATGTTGACAGTCAAAATTTTTGGTCATGTTATGAGAAGAAACAATTTGGAGAACTTGATGACAGCTGGCATGATTGAGGGGAAGAGAACAAGTGGAAGACAGAGAAGTAAATACCCGGATGGCTTAGCCTCGTGGCATGGTCGAGACAAGAACACAGAGCTGATCCACGACTCTGGTGATTGAGTGAGAAGGCGAAACATGACCGCCCACACTTATCGATATGGCACATCATGACGATGACACGGTCAGTTATTTGCATATCCTTTACAGGAGGTCGCAGTCAACCTCAGCATTTTTTGGCTGCTGTGATCTCTTGGCAAGTTTACGTTCAGTAATTTGCCATTGCTGTCTGAACGACCGGCGCCCATACCATTTTATGAAAATCCCAAATGAAAGGAGGTCTTCTGTAAATCGCCCGCAGTTGTGTTTCGAACTCGGTATGCAGGATTACAAACAGGGTCCGCAACACCCATCGCCACGGAGCCCGTACATGATCAGACCATCCGTAATACACATGACATGAGTTGGCCCATTCCCCAGTGATCCAAGCTTGACATCCAGCTCACGCCTGTAGCGCCTAGCAGCTGTCAGCATGCGACAGCGGCCACCCCCTGGGTAACAGCTGTGACAAATGCTGGCTAAACCAGGCGAGGGTAACCGTTTCGGCGTCAAACCAATCGGTGAACTAGGGTATGCCTAACCAGCATGTGAAGACAGGATTCGGCAGACTGCACGGAAGAATTCGTTGATGTTTCAACGGACAAGACGGCGTTTAACTGCACAGCGTTGTGGAACTTAATTAGCACTGCAAAGCACGTAGATCGCCCTGGTCATCCACTACATCTGTTTCGTCTCCAGTCGTCTTGATTTGTCTTGCTACTGGATTCAGGTGGGCTCAGGCGATAGAGTCTGGTCGACGAATTGTGCAACTCTTCCTCACTTTAAACTAATTCATGGTGCAAGTCATTCTTCTTCCACCAAGTGGATGGAATGAATGGTCATCATCATTCTTGAAGGAGAAACGCCATAAGTTGGCACAGGGAAGCAAGATTATTATACTGTGTGGTACTTATGCGTAACACCAGGTTTTCTCTTGCTTTGCGAGAGTGTATGCACTACAGTGCTTGTGTGAGTGGAAATCATGGACAGGTGCGTACCAAAGACCGAGCATTCCCATTAGCATTCTACGCTAAGCATGAAACCTGGATCCTCTTTATCTAATACCATTATGAGAGATAATTGTGGCGCTCTTCCAGTCTCACCACTCGCAGTGTCGGAGTTCTCAACAGACATAATTGGAATTTGCTTAGTGATCAGCATGGCTGAATGGATAAGAGCGTTCGTTCTTAATGTCACAGTGCCAAACCGATGCATCTTGGTTTGGTCTGTGAGAGCCGTATGGTCCTGGCCACTGCCGGAACTCAAGCCGACAAAGACATCGGAAGCCAGTTTTGTGTTAGCAGTTAACCATCTCGGTTCGTGCTGATGAGAGATGTCGGCAGTGTGCCCTGTTTCGACTTGTTCAGTTTTGGGAACAATTCCCCGAGTTGGTCTGTAGTCAACTAATGTCATCGCGAAACCGTAAGTTTTAACTGATTAAGTTGAAAATAAGTAATTAATATAACTCATATTTTAAAGCGAAGCGCGCCCCAGGTTACAGGCTCAAAAGTGTTTGCATGGTGAAACAGGCGTGGGTGAAAAGAATTGTTAGTTAGGCCAGATGGTAGGAACAAAGAAATACAAACAGATAATGTAGATGAGTATTACTAAAGTGAGCTGTTCTACATATCAATTTAAAGTCCCTGAAGCTTTATGATAATATTTAACAGACTAATACATAGAGATGTAAGCAATCAGACATAGTGATGTAAAATATGTAGAATAGGTTATGGGTGGTGATTAAGTATCATAGAGACTGATGTCATGGCATGCCGGCCATGCTGGCATAAGATTATTTTGCTGGGAATGTATTTTACATGGTTATCCTATGACATTAATGTGTTACTGGCTAAATAGGCAGTGGTTGATTTTGTGCTGTCCCTCTGTAAATATCCCAAGCTAGCAAAAATGTGGGATATGCAATGGATGGGGTCATAAATTATAGTTTAAAGTAAAATCTGAATCATGCCACATGATGCATGCTGTTGGCAAGGGAGTGAATGCTTGTGAAATTGCTAGAAATGAAGGCCACTTAATAACAGAGAGTGGTGAGAATCATATGTGTATGTGTATACAGCAGCAAGATATGTTTGCAGGATTATTCTGTGACAGGGATGGGCATAAGATTGAGTATTTGGTAAATTGTTGGGTATGAACACTCCCAAGCAACAATGAGTAGGGGAAAATAGCCATAATCATGTGTAATATGTATAACTTTTATAAAGCAGAGAAGAGTACTTACATGTTATATGTGGCAATGGTGGGTTAATGGTTAAGCTATGTAGTTAGAACATGTAGGTAATAAATAGAAGTGAAGGAAATAATGTATTGAATTGTAGGGACGCCATGCAGATTGATAGCTACGAGGCGTAGGAAATAATGCACCTTTAATACGCGGAGTGTGTATCAGCAATCATAATGTAATCATGATAACTGTGGATGAAGTGTGGCTTTACTGAGGGTGAACAGTCAGATGTATCTGGAACTGATATTGGTAAAGGGGTTTCTCATTTAGCATTGAAGTCTGGTATCACATCTGTTACCAGAATGCAGTAGTGTTTGTGCTGGTGTATCAAACTGGGAGTTGTATGTGTAGAAAAACATGATGCTTGTTTTACCAGGGGAAGAAAGTAATTTAGTGCCTCGTACCACCCTTTGCAAAGATATTAATATGTATTTGTCGTGTGACATGAAGCGTAAGACAGCAAAATGTATAACCGGTGTATCATAGGAAGAATGGTGGGGAATAGAGGGCATAACTGTACATTTGCTGTCCACTCACAAATAATAGTACACTGGTGTGGTTGGCATTAGACAACACTGGTTGACATTAGTGTGTAATAATGATATCAGATTTAGTACACTGTTTATTATATTAGTACTAATGTTCTGTATCCTGCCATGGACATTGTGGTGCTTTGATCCTGTCTCATATGAATGATGCACTCTTACCACTATTTGTGTACTTTCACTTGATACTATGGTGTGTTTATTTTATGAACTGTCTTAGTTGCATCAGAGAGTTCCTCAATTGAGTTCCTGTGTAATACATGATTATCTTTAACTTTCTGTGAATGTTGTGATTCACCTGTGTGCAAGTGTTACAGTTTCACATTCCACAAATATGGTGGTTCCACTTTATATATGTGTCCATTGCCTTTTCATAGTTAGAAATGTTTTGCTTGTTGGTTAGTTTATAATGCTAAGCAAATGCTGCAACTTTATGGTGTCAGTGCTAGTATTCTTCATGCAAACTTGGACATTGCAGGAGTAGTTTGTCCCATGTCATAAAGCATTCCACATAATTTGAGGTAATTTAGCTGCTGAAGATGGAAATGCAAATGCACTATACTGGTCTGCTGGATTAGAAATATAAGTTCATGTATGTACCCTGCTTGTCATAGCTATGTGTTTACAGCTGGGCAAATGAGATCCAACCTTCCACTGCTGGTGTGTGTAGGATCTGTGTGGGGTAGTTACATTGTACTGAAGGCATTCTGTAAGTGAATGCTGGGCTGTAGGGGAAGGTGGAGCAGATTGAGATTGTTGCATTAGAAGGTGTTCCATCCTAGTAATATCAGGTGTAATCTTATGACAGCAGCGGCACAACTGGAGGATACTAATAAAGGGGGTGATCTGATGATGCACCATTGATTGTTGCATTTAACAATTAGAGATGTAGTCACCTTGAAGAAGAATGAGGTAGCAAAGAATGATCATGACAGACATCAAGGGTTACCTCAGAATAGCAGTAGTACAACTGGAGGGAATAGCAAAATGGATAATTAGATGTGAGATATTTATGATCTATGGGTTAATTCATATGCTATATGTATGTGCTCATTGCTTCATATGTTTAATATGATTTCTTTACAATGATAATCATAGATTGTGTTTTCCATTGTTACAGGAGCGGCTGACTAGTTAGTGTCAGCAGGCACTATCATAGTGGGATAGTAAATTGTGTCACAACTCTGTTGTTTATGTCGCATCTTAAGATTTATGTTGTGTAACTTATCTTTTTGTAGTGTCTTATTGTTGTCTGTGTCAAAGTCCTTTATTGTGTCATTCTACTCAGCTACTGTTTGGAGCATCTGCGTTGTGGTACTTGGTGTACCCTGTTGTCTTAAGTTCTTGTGACTGAATAGGGGCCACCCTTGGTTGATGTTTTGATATATGCAGTTGTCTGTTGTATCTGTAATTGAACATCCGTTATTGAATGTTTTATTCAATGTGTTCTAACACAAATTGTCACCCAAATTTGTAGCAGTTGATAAATAAAGAGCTATCTTTGTAGTATTTATGATTTGTTTGTTTAGTCTCTTTTAGTTTTTACAACCACTATTTCTACCACAATCTAACACCTTAATTCACTGCTTGGGCTCTAACAAGGTGTTTCCTGTGTGAACATCTATAAAATAGTTTTTGCCTCTGTCCAAGATCTCGTACCTTCTTATCTAATTACTATCTCTTTTTTTTTTTTTTTGTCAGTTGAGGGCGGTGTGAGGTTCTCTCTCTTTTACTACTTCTTTTCTTTGGCCGTAACGAAGTCAAAGTTACTCTCTACCTCTTAGCACCGTAGCAAAGGAAACATCAGTCTTTCCTCTTGGCTCCTTTTTTTTCTCTCGGCTGCATTAAACTTCCGGTGTGCTGATGCCGAGGTAGCGGGTTAAACCCCTAAACCGGTAATTTGGATTAAAATGTTTACTTCTCGTCCTTGTCTTAGTGACGCAATGTAGAAATCCCTCTGAAGTCTGAGTATGTTCACCTGATGGCAAATGAAACTAGTAATTGGGAAATCTAATCCAGTCCAGTGCACTAGCAGTAGGAGCAAATGTGTGGACTACGGTATAGTTCAAAGCAAGCGAAAAAAAAAAAAACCAAACAAACATTTGTTTAGTTCTTTCCATGAGCTCTATGTTGGTGATTTTTGCATACCATTTTACTGGCATTAGTCTACGCAGGTACCGGTTAGTGAATGTGTGTAGTAGTTTAGTAATACTGTGTGTTTTTCCACGTTTCTCATCCATACAGAAATATTGATTTAACATGGGTGTGGTTTGTTCACAGTTACCAAAACAGCTATCGTCACTTCTGTCGCTAAAGAAATTTACCTATATGTACTAAAGCAATGATGAATTTTATAATGATTTAGAGAAAGGCTTTAAGAAATGCAAGAATTCTGAATTAAATATCATAATGGGTGACTTGAATGCCAGAGTTGGAAATCAACAGGACGGACGCATAGTAGGCAAGTACGGACAAGAGGAACAGAATGAAAGAGGTTGCAGACTTGTACAGTGGGCAAAGGGTCAAGATTTGATTATTGGAAACACCTGGTATCAACAGCACCCAAGGAGATTATGGACATGGAGGAGTCATGATTATAAGATCAGAAATCAGATTGATTACAATATTATCAACAGAAGTCGAAATGCCTTAAAAGTCGCAAAATAATATACCAAGCGCAGACTGCTACAGCGACCATAGATTAATCTTGAGCAATATACATATAAACTTAAAGAAAGTCAAATATACATCAAGAAACACAAAATTTGATTTACAGGCACTGAAGAGTGAGGAGATAAAAGACAAATTCAATGTAGACGTAAAGACCTTATGAAATCTGGCAAGACCCCGGTTCAGACAGCATCACAACAGAAATGATTAATGCTTTAGAAGAATACGGAATAGATAAAGTTACCAGACTCCTGAATACCATATATGATACTGGAGATATACCTCATGAATTATGTAATTCTGTATTTATTGCAATCCCAAAGAAATCAGGAGCCTTGGAAAGTGATCAACATTGAACAATTAGTATAATGAGTCACATCACGAAGATTTTGCTAAGAATTATCATGCAAAGAGTTAGGAAGAACATACAATCTGAAATAGGAGAAGAACATTATGAGTTTGTAGAAGGCAAGGGTACAGTAAATGCTGTGTACATACTGAGAACATTAATTGAACGTTCTATAGAAGTAAACAAAGATCTACACCTCTGCTTTATTGACTACACAAAGGCTTTCGATAAAGTGAGACATGTCGACATGATAAGGATGCTTGAAGATCTACAAATTGATGGAAAAGACCTTAGACTTGTAAAAAACATATATTGGAAACAACAAGCTGCCATAAGAATTGAAAATGAAGTTGGTCAATATTAAGAGAGGTGTGAGACAGGGATGTGTAATGTCTCCAGATCTTTTTTCCCTGTACAGTGACAATTTTTTTCAAGAAATATAGAAGATATGGAAGGAATCAACATTGGGGGACGATACATCAATAACATTATATATGCAGATGATACAGTCTTGATTGCAGACAATGAACAGGACCTGCAACGTTTAGTAGATGCGATTGTTGCACACAGTGAACGACTAGGGTTAGAATTGAATAGTAAGAAGGCACAGATTATGGTCGTTACTAGGAAGAATGAAATACCACGATGTGATATACGAGTAAATGGGCATATTCTTAAGCAAGTGAATCGGTACAGTTATCTCGGAACAGTAATAACATCTGATGGGAGATGCCTTGAAGAGATTAGAATACGAATTGCCATTGCGAAGGTAACCTTTTGCAAGATGAAAAACATACTGACCAATAAAAAGATATCAACTGAAACGAGAAAAAGAGTGTTGAAGTGCTACATAGAACCTGCACTTTGTATGAGTGTGAAGCGTGGACAATGAGCACTCAAGCTGAAAAACATCTGATAGCTGTGGAAATGTGGTTTCTGAGGAAAATGCAAAGAATACCATGGACAGTCATAAAAACCAATGAACAAGTCCTTCAAGAAACAAATGAAGATCGTAAACTGATTAGAATCATTAGACGTGGACAGTCAAAATTTTTTGGACATGTTATTAGAAGAAATGACTTGGAGAACTTGGTGACAACGGACAGGATCGATGTGAAAAGACCAAGGGGAAGAGCGAGAAGTAAATACCTGGATGGCCTGGCCAAGTGGCATGGTCGAGACAGGAACACGGAGCTGATACATGACTCTGGTGATCGAGTGAGATGGCAGAAAATGAACGCCCACGCTTATCGGCATGGCACATGATGGATGATGGACTAAAGCAAATCGCATAATAACTGTTGTTTGTTCGACATTATGCTACCAGTCTCAAACATGAACGCTGACTGCAACTAATGAGTGCAAAAATACAGAGATGAGATGCCATAGAAGAGCCGCTGCAGTCACTGTGAATGAAATAAGAATACACGATCTGTCTGGTATGAGAAAGTTAGAAGACGGCTTGGTCTTGCACTTCCTTAAAGCACAACAATTAAATTGTTGGGCCATCTCACAAGAATGCACTGGTACAGTCTGGTCAGAAGAAGAAGAAGAAGAAGAAGAAGAAGAAGAAGAAGAAGAAGAAGAAGAAGAAGAAGAAGAAGAAGAAGAAGAAGAAGAAGAAGAAGAAGAAGAAGAAGAAGAAGAAGAAGAAGAAGAAGGGGGAGGAGGAGGAGGAGGAAGAGAAGAAGAAGAAGAAGAAGAAGAAGAAGAAGAAGAAGAAGAAGAAGAAGAAGAAGAAGAAGAAGAAGAAGAAGAAGAAGAAGAAGAAGGGGGAGGAGGAGGAGGAGGAAGAAGAAGAAGAAGAAGAAGAAGAAGAAGAAGAAGAAGAAGAAGAAGAAGAAGAAGAAGAAGAAGAAGAAGAAGAAGAAGAAGAAGAAGAAGAAGAAGAAGAAGAAGAAGAAGAAGGGGGAGGAGGAGGAGGAGGAAGAGAAGAAGAAGAAGAAGAAGGGGGAGGAGGAGGAGGAGGAGGAAGAGAAGAAGAAGAAGAAGAAGAAGAAGAAGAAGAAGAAGAAGAAGAAGAAGAAGAAGAAGAAGAAGAAGAAGAAGAAGAAGAAGAAGAAGAAGAAGAAGAAGAAGAAGAAGTATATTGTACTAGGTGTAGTCACTTATATATACAACCACTGTTGATTGCTTTGTGTTTGGGCTTTATATTTTATTACATGCTCAAGTGACATTGGAATATAAGAGTAGACAACATCGGTTTTGAAATCATTATAATCAACTTCATTAATAGAATCATTATCATTATTGACATAATCATCATTATTATTAACAACATCATAATAGCCACCATCATCAGTATCATCATCATCATCGTCATAATTAAAAATCATAATCGACATTTCTATAATCATTAACATTATCATTATCATCAGCATCGTCTTCTTTATCTTCATCATCATCATCAACAACAACAACAACAACAACAAAATGACAGCAGCAGCAACAACAACAATATTTTCCTGTAATGAATTTGAATAACGAAGACACAAATAGATTGCACGATTTATTGCCTGGCATATTTCGCTGTATCTCGTCAGGTACATACTGCAGTTGTTTAACACACAAAATAGTCGCTTGTTAAAGTTTACAGAAGCCGTAAGGATTAAACTACATAGGCCAGTTTTGTGCAAACAGAAAGACTTGTTAGTCACTTTAAAATTACCGTTGTAGACAACTGACATTACTGTGCGAACATGTCTATATATTTCAGCTTGGAGAATTTACCTAGTTATTTTACTTTACGTTGTGTGAATTCTGCAGTAAATACTTGACGATATTGTTTGTGTCTTCGTTACTCAAAAAACAACAACAACAACGACAACGTTGGACTCGCTCTTCACTGAACCTGAATTCAGAACCCACATCCCTAAAAATGACAGCCACAACTCAACCCTCTCGACCACCCACACCACTCGCCTACAACAACCCAGTACAGAACGATCCTTTCTGTCTATGATTCTACCACTTTACGTCATACAATTGACCTTCGTCATCAATCTACGGCCTACATGGAGCACTCCCCCACAGTCTGCCCGCGAGACGCGTTACTATTTAAATCAGCCTGCGCGTGACCAGACATAATAGATATGTACTCAGTTATGCGAATATTGCTGATTAACTTTGGGCACTTAATGGATTAAGTTGGGGCACTTTATAATTTTGTATTTTTAATCCCAGTTTCACGTGGGTATTGCTTACGGCTGGAACTAAGCTAATCTCTGACTCATGAAGTCGAACAGTGACCTATTTGAAGCTCCAATGGCATTTTCAGAACAGAACAGTCTATCGTCGTTTTTCTATTACCCCTATCCCGTTCAACCCCAGAAGAGAAGTTATAATTAGGTCCCATCCAAGCCTCAGATTAACTGATTAATTAAGTGCCATGGACTGATAAGTCGCCTTCTTTGAACTTCCCGTAACTGCCATGGGTTTATAGATCAAAAACAGTTAAAATATCAATGCAGTAGTTTCCCCTTACAACACACATTTAATTGTACATATATATTAAAACATGTCTGCTACCATATTAGGCAAATTATGATAAACTAGGCAACTTTAAAGAAGATAGTTTGCCATTGCTTTCCTTCCTGGCAGTGACCATACTGGTCGGTGACCGTAACCATTGTCTCGTGAAAGGGATCTTCTGCCTACCGTTGCAAAACTTGAGACCATGACCAACAACTATCTGTCGGCTGCACTCATAATTTCATCAACCACCTGCCTTGCGTGGTTTCTTGTGAACAACTTCCGAAAACGAATACGAAATAACAGCATATCCTCCTCAGAAAAACACACAAATGAGCATACCATAGACAGACAGAAAAAACAATGAACAAGTCCTTCAAGAAACAAATGAAGATCGTAAACTGATTACAGACATTAGACGTAGACAGTCAACATTATTTGGGCATGTTATGAGAAGAAATGACTTGGGGAACTTGGTGACAACTGGCAAGCTCGAAGGGAAGAGACCAAGGGGAAGACCGAGAAGTAAATACCTGGATGGCTTGACCACGTGGCATGGTCGAGACAAGAACACTGAGCTGATCCACGACTCTGGTGATCGAGTGAGATGGCGAAACATAATCGCTCACGCTTATCGGCATGGCACATGATAGATGGATGGCTACAATATTAATAAATTTTAAGTCATAACACACCCATACTTCCCATTTTCCGCCATCCATTATTGGTTGGTCCGACCTACTTTTTGTTTGGCACTTCAAATTAAAACATTTAATGTGTTTGTTTTGTTTGGGTGAATATATTCCGAAAAACCAAAGAACAAATGTATCATTTTTCAATGTAGTCACCACTACGTTCAATGCATGTCCTCCAGCGCCGAATAAGTGCTTGTATTCCTGTAGAAAAAAATTGGCTTTCTGTATTCTCTTTTGTACCGGGTGTTTGTAAAATCTTACTACACTTTGTACGTAGAACAAATGTGAAAAATAAAGCACATGATGTCATCAAAAAATGTGCTAAACATTGATTATATTAGTTACACTAGTCACTGCTATGATCTAACGCTTTTTTGCGGGGGGGGGGGGGGGAGCTGGAAAGTAGCAATGAAATATTAATTATAACAGGTGTCTGGAGTGCAAAGAATTGCTTCAGCAGACGACAGCCATTCGCTGCATATTGCTTCACGATGACTATTGAGCACATTTTTGATGACATTCACGTACTTCATTTTTCAAATTTGTTCTACATGCAAAGTGTAGTGAGACTTTACAAACAACCGGTATTTATCTTAAATATTCCATATCCTTCCCAGGACGTTGTGATTAACCTCAGGTTAATTTTCTTGACAATAACACGTTCAGAAAGTTTCCCAAGGCTTTCTCAAAATGAAATTAGCGTTGAAGTGCAACTGACAGGTGTAGGAAACGATCCCGCTTCCCCGCAGTCAACCCACCAAACGTTTAATAGTAAGCGCATTAAACCCCAATCTCATCTATCCCTCTATGCAGTCTTATTCCCGGCTTAATTTTATTTAATGCCACTCTTACTCAACTGTTGCGACCATCTCATTTCACATTCCCATAACGTTCACCAGAAAGGCACGTCTGTGCGTCTTGTACCGTCTTTTGTCAAAGTTTGTAACGAAAACCATTGAAGATCATTCCGACCACCGCACGTTCCTTCTGGAGAGCGAGTTGTTTATATCTATCTATACTCGGTCCGACAGGGACGGTGAGTCATAGTTTGCCCTGCGTGCTGTTCTGGTTGTAAGGCCTAGTTATGTTCTCTCTGGTGTCTTCACAGATGACTCGTCTTCCCAAATGCTATAAGTGTCTTTCTTGAAGTCTATTATACTTATGTCTGTTTGTATATATATATATATATATATATATATATATATATATATATATATATATATATATATATATATATGTGTGTGTGTGTGTGTGTGTGTGTGTGTGTGTGGGTGGGTGGGTGGGTGGGTGGGTGGGTGTGTGTGTGTGTGTGTGTGTGTGTGTGTGTGTGTGTGTGTGTGTGTGTGTAAGTGGAATAAAATATGAAAATAATAAGTTCGTTCATAATCGGTCGGTCGTTATCTGTCTGTCTGCCTGTGTATCTGTCCTGTCTGTGTGTTTTTCTATGTATTTTTGTGTTTTTATACCTATGTGTATTGTTGCCTATCTATATATCTAGTTGTGTATATGTGCATATCAATCACGAGGAGATGGAAGGAGGAAAATAATAACTATAATAATAATAAGGAGAAGAGAAAGGAGGAGAAGGAGGAGGTGCGGAAAGTCTGTCAGTGTATGTGTGTGTATGTGTTTGTATATTCGGAGGCGTGTATGTGTACGTGTGTGTGTGTCCATTTGTGAAAATACATTTCTGAACGTATCTATATATCTATCTCTCCATATCTCACTCCACCTGTGCGTGTATCAACCCTCCGTATTTGTCTATCCAGTACTTATTGTATTTCTTTCCCTGTATCTGGTCATCTGTTAGTCAAAACATATATTTGCTTGTTTTTCCTCAATCTCCCCATCTCATCGGCATTAATGTGTACATACTTGTGGCACTTTGCTGATGTGATCTTGTGCATCCCTGTTTTCAACGCATGTTCTTTCTAGTTTTCTGTCAATTTATAATCGGCATGTTTGTATGCTTGTTTGGTTTGTTGGAGTTCATTGGTCCAGTTGAGTCATCGCGTATCCCTTGTCGATGCTTGCTCAATATTCCAACAGCTTTTCTGTTTGACAAACACATCAGACACTGGCTGCTGGCTGACCAGTTAGCACACAAACACCTTGTTTTCTTTCATCTTTTCTTCCTCGTCTTCTTCTTCTCTTTTTTTCTTGTTGTTGTTGTTGTTGTTGTTGTTGTTGTTGTTGTTGTTGTTGTTGTTGTTGTTGTTGTTCATCTTCTTCTTCTTCTTCTTCTTCTTCTTCTTCTTCTTCTTCTTCTTCTTCTTCTTCTTCTTCTTCTTCTTCTTTTTCTTCTTCTTCTTCTTCTTCCTCTTCCTCCTCCGCCTCTTTCTTCTTCTTCTTCTTCTTCTTCTTCTTCTTCTTCTTCTTCTTCTTCTTCTTCTTCTTCTTCTTCTTCTTCTTCTTCTTCTTCTTCTTCTTCTTCTTCTTCTTCTTCTTCTTTTTCTTCTTCTTCTTCTCCTCCTCCTCCTCCTACTTCTCTTCCTTCTTCTTCTTCTTGTCCTCTTCCCGCCTTTTCTCTTTCTGCATCTCATTCTCATTCCCCTCCCCCTCCTTCCCGTCTCCTTATTATTATTATTGTTATTATTAGTCTCCTCTTTTCCTCTCATGGTCTTTCTCCTCCTTCTTCTCTTTCTTATTATTTTAATTCTCCTCCTCTTTCATTTTCCTTATCGTCTTCTTCGTCCACCTTATTATTATTATTATTATTATTATTATTATTATTATTATTATTATTCTACTCTGTTTATCTCCTGTAACTCCTCTTCCTCCTCCTTCTTCTTCAGGCGCTTGATCCGGAGTAACCATCGACAGTCAAGGCACAGGGAAATCTCCGTGGCCAGGAGATTTAATAGAGCTTCATTCGCGAACGGAATTCCATGAATTCGTTTCTTTGCTCCATAAATAGGTTTACATTTGCAACCTTCTTGGACCCTTCTGGAGTTCGTCGCTGGAACTAAGGGGTTCGTACTCTGGGCGATTAATTTCGCAGGCGCTCGATGGAAAGTGACTGAGCCATATGGAATAATAACCGGGAGCAATGAAGTCGATTATCATAGGACTCATATTTGCTGTGTTATTTGGTCTTTTCATACTGTTGCTGTAGCGTATTTTAATATGCGCTGCCTAGTTGTTTATGCCTTTCACAGCTTCTGCCTCTGTTCGCCTCTGCCTCGCTGGTCAAGTATTTTCCCAAATCAGGTAAATTTCTCGATTCCACTTCGTTTTTTGATAGTTCCCGTAAACTTTACCTGAATTTTCTTTATTATTTTAATAACTGATCTTGTAAATGAGGTCAGGTCTAGATATGACTGCGCAACTGTTGATGGTCCTACCTGCTTTCTGTTACCACAGAATGTTGGGCGGCGTTAACCAAACCCGACACCCCACACTGTATCAACGGCTTCGGGTGGAGGATCACAATTTGAAGGGCACAAGCCTTATTCTAGTGAGAGGAAAAGCAAACAAAGGCTAAATGTTATTGCAGGGCAGACAAGGCCCAAAGCCTTGATCGGCAACTGGTCTAAGATGGAAACTCCGTCAGGCGGACATATCTTGATAGACGAACGATAGTTTGTTACACCGTGTTTCAAAAATATCTACAACCAGACCATGGATGGAGGTATACCTCTCCATAGCACAAAGCCTAGGCTGACGTGTAGAGACCTTGTATTGCCCATGCAGCATGATCCCCCTCTCGTCCTGTCTTTTGTTTTCCAGAGGAAAGGTAACACCAAGGTACCTGGAACAAGACAAGCTGCAGAAGCTACCGAATCATTAAAGCAATGCTCTATCTGTACGCTTGTCGGAGCGTCGATTTTACACCATTATAATCATCAAGTGCCCTAGCAGCTGGCATAGGCGTTCGTGTTGCTGCACACATCTCGGTCTTGGTGTTATGGATCAACTCCGATGGTGATATCCGTCCATATATATGACTGGCACCTTGCCGTCTTGGCAGACGATAGTTTGTAATCTGGAGTTATATCTCTCCATAACACGAAGCCTGGGCTGAATTTAGAGACCATGTGTTGCCCATGCAGCATGATCCCTCTCTCGGTCTGCCTAGTTTACTCCAGAGGAAAGGTAACACCAATACGTCTGGAACAAGACAAGATGCCGGATCAGAAAAGCAATGTTCTAACTGTCCGCTTGTCGGAGCTTCGATCCTAGACCAGTTGCCAACAAAGGCTTAGGGCCTGCTCTGCTCTGCCATGACATTAAGTCTTTAGGTTGCATTTCATCGCACTAAGATAAGGCTTGTACCCTCTCAGTTGCGCTCCTCCACCCGAAGCCGTTGCCACAATGTGAGGTGTCGGGTTTGGTAAGCGCCACACAACATTCAGCACTAACAGAAAGCGGGTATTACACACACACACACACACACACACACACACACACACACACACACACACACACACACACACACACACACACGCACACACACACACTGGGTGGGCCATAAAAAAGTGAGAACATCGAGTAAAAAGTAATATAATTACATCAAAATTTGTTTAACTGTTTCCATAATAGCTTAAATTGTTTACTCATTTACTTACTTACCTATTTAGCTATACGATGTATTTATTTCGACAATTTCCGGACGTTATCTTTGGTTCTTAATATGTCACTTGTTTACATCAGCAGGTTTAAATTTGTTTGCCTAGAATGACAAAAATTACCGCGGAAGACCGTAATCTGATTAAACATTTGCGAATTGAAAAACAGTGGGGTGCTAGGAGAATGACCAATGAGTTTCCATACAAAGCCTTGAGCATAGCTAGTGTCAGTCGAGTTATCAATAAAATTGACAACGACAGTACAACAGAAAGTAAACCCGGGAGCGGTAGACCAAATCTGCCAAACATAACAGAATATTGAGCGGGTGAGTGGGCTGATCTGCAGTCAAGATGACAATTCTCACAGACACAAAAGTCCGCGGGGAAATAGAAAGAGAAACTGGTATATCATGGTCGTCGGTTCGACGTATTGTTAAGCAAGATTTACAACTCAAAACGTACAAGCGTGTGATCGGGCAGAAGCTCAATGAAAATGTCAAATTGAAACGCTTGCAACGCAGTCGGCAGCTACTTGAGCGAGAATAGAATCTTGCATTCAGCAATAACACAGGCTCGTAATCACTAACAGATGTGATACAAACACTGTCACAGAATGACTTTACGTGACACACTGCAAATACAATTCAAACACTTTATTCACACTTCTCACTCATCACAACCATTACATGCATCGCACAATTACAATAACGATGCCATAATACAATCAATAGATATATCAATGCAATGTATACAACTCACAATCCTACATACCAGGCGCACAGTCTCCTATACTCACACAGGCTTTCTATCTATTAGCGTTCATACACACAAGTCATACGAGCACCATTCAATCCGTCTGTCCTATACAACCGTCCCAAGCCGTCTGGCCGCTAACCACTGTGAGTTCTCCCTAGTCGGGGTTGTGTCCCTGCGTGGACTTCATGTCCCACGCATGCACCGACTGACCATTCCTGTCACAGCATGGTTAGTGTCGCTCACAGGTGGACCTGGCCGTAATTGCCAGGCTTCGTTGACGACGACGCGGTAGAACTGGTGGGGAGATTATGACAGTTTCATAATGAGAGAAGTGTAGGAAGCATCTGGTTTACAGACGAAAAGACATTCACCTTTGCCACTCCAGTTGATTCTAAAAATGGCCGTGTTTATTCCGTTGAAACAAAGAAAATACAAGTTCAGGAAAGTCGACATATACTAGAACATGACCATTTCAGCCGAGGTATCATGGTATCAGTTGGTGTGTCTCGAATAGGGAAAACTTGTATTGTGTTCGTTGAACCAGGCGCCACAGTAAACAGTGAATACTATTGTGAACATGTTCTGAGACAAGGTTTTCTGCCTGTAATTCAAGCGATATGTGTTCGCCATAACTGGACATTACAGCAAGACGGAGCTCCATCTCACACAGCCAGAAATACGATCAACTTTCTTCGTCAGGAGAATGTTAACTTCATCGAGCCAAACATGTGGCCACCTAACAGTCCTGATTTAAATCCAGTAGATAATGTCATATGGGGTGCTTTGTAAGAAAAACTCTACCTTCGGCGAAAATGTACCACAGTTGAGCAGCTCAAGTTGGCAATAATTGAAGAATGAAGAAATCCGGGGCAGCGCTTCATTGACAGTAGCATAGACGAGTAGTGTCGACGCTTAGAAAAACTCGTTCAGAAGCAAGGAGGACACATTGAACATGAATTCTGATTAGTTAAATAAATACTTGGCAAACAAAATGACATGAAATTGTATAATTAATTGAATTATATGTTTTAAATAACTCGTACGCTACAAGATGTTCTCACTTTTTGTTTGGCCCACCCTGTGTGTGTGTATATATATATATATATATATGACGAAACTAAATACTAACCAAAGACAGTAATCAACAGTGAAGAAAAAGAAAATGTCACACACGTGCAATGTCTTGGCATCAAATCAATCGCATTAACCTTTAGCACGAGGGAGTTAAAGCACACATTTGTGAGGGACATGTATTTTTACTGTCCCCGCACATGGATGCGAGTCGTGGAAAGTTTCGCAACATGAAAAAAGAAAAATGGGCTTTTGAACTCAAAGGTTACAGAAAAAATTATTAGAATATGGTGAACGAAGAAGAAGAAAAATAATGAAACTCTACAAGATCTGACCATAGAAGAACACAGGATCATAACTAGTATCAAGTCATGGAAATAGTTTGGTCATAGTAAACATCACAGTGGCTTGGAACAGTTTCTTGGAACAGTGGTTTGGAACAGTGGCTTGGAACAGTGGCTTGGAACAGTGGCTTGGAACAGTGGCTTGGAACAGTGGCTTGGAACAGTTTCTTGGAACAGTGGCTTGGAACAGTTTCTTGGAACAGTGGCTTGGAACAGTGGCTTGGAACAGTGGTTTGGAACAGTGGCTTGGAACAGTGGCTTGGAACAGTGGCTTGGAACAGTGGTTTGGAACAGTGGCTTGGAACAGTGGCTTGGAACAGTGGCTTTGAACAGTGATTTGGAACAGTGATTTGGAACAGTGGCTTGGAACAGTTTCTTGGAACAGTGGCTTGGAACAGTGGCTTGGAACAGTGGCTTGGAACAGTGGCTTGGAACAGTGGCTTGGAACAGTGATTTGGAAGAGTGATTTGGAACAGTGGCTTGGAACAGTGGCTTGGAACAGTTTCTTGGAACAGTGGATTGGAACAGTGGCTTGGAACAGTGGCTTGGAACAGTGGCTTGGAACAGTGGCTTGGAACAGTTTCTTGGAACAGTGGCTTGGAACAGTGGCTTGGAACAGTTTCTTGGAACAGTGGCTTGGAACAGTGGCTTGGAACAGTGGCTTGGAACAGTGGCTTGAAACAGTGGCTTGGAACAGTGGCTTGGAACAGTTTCTTGGAACAGTGGCTTGGAACAGTGGCTTGGAACAGTTTCTTGGAACAGTGGCTTGGAACAGTGGCTTGGAACAGTTTCTTGGAACAGTGGCTTGGAACAGTGGCTTGGAACAGTGGCTTGGAACAGTGGCTTGGAACAGTGGCTTGGAACAGTGGCTTGGAACAGTTTCTTGGAACAGTGGCTTGGAACAGTGGCTTGGAACAGTGGCTTGGAACAGTGATTTGGAACAGTTTCTTGGAACAGTGATTTGGAACAGTTTCTTGGAACAGTGGCTTGGAACAGTTTCTTGGAACAGTGGCTTGGAACAGTTTCTTGGAACAGTGGCTTGGAACAGTTTCTTGGAACAGTGATTTGGAACAGTGGCTTGGAACAGTTTCTTGGAACAGAGGCTTGGAACAGTGGCCTGGAACAGTGGCTTGGAACAGTTTCTTGGAACAGTGGTTTAGAACAGTGGCTTGGAACAGTGATTTGGAACAGTTTCTTGGAACAGTGGCTTGGAACAGTTTCTTGGAACAGTGGCTTGGAACAGTTTCTTGGAACAATGGCTTGGAACAGTGATTTGGAACAGTGGTTTGGAACAGTGGCTTGGAACAGTAGCGAAAGGCTTGGTTACTGGGAGAGGGGCAGCACGTGGAAGGACACAAGACATTGCAGACACCTCAGGTTGAGTGTGCATGAGGCAGGAGAAATGGCCAGATTTCGAGAGGCGTTTCATCTCGTCGCCATGAGAGGGCCGTGTTGAGAGGGTCGCCATGAGATGGCCGTGATGAGAGCGTCGTGATGAGAGTATCATGATGAGAGGGTCGTAATGAAAGGGCCGTGACGAGAGCGACGTGATGAGAGCGACGTGATGAAAGCGTCGTGATGAGAGCGATGTGATGAGAGCATCGTAATGAGAGCGTTGTGATGACATGGCCGAGATGATAGCGTCGTGATGAGAGAGACGTGATGAGAGCGATGTGATGAGAGCGCTGTGATGAGAACAACGGGATGAGAGCCACTTGATGAGAGCATTGTGATGACAGCGCCATTATAAGAGCGACGTGATGTGAGCAATGTGGTTAGAGCGCTGTGATGTGACCACCGTGATGAGAGCGCCGTGATGAGCGCGTCATGATGAGAGTGTCTTTATGAGAGCGTCGTCATGAGAGTGACGTGGTGAGAGTGCCGTGATGAGAGCGTCGTGATGAGAGTGCCGTGATGAGAGTCTGATGACATTAATGATAATGAAGATGATGATAGTGATGTTGATAATAATTATAATGACGATGGTCATGATGATAATGTTGATGAAGATAATGATGATGAACCTCGATACCGTCACAGAGACCGTTGATCATAAATGCATTTAGGCATAAGGTGCTAGCGCCTCACTTTTATAAACCATTCGATACCCATGACTGATGTGGTCAGTAGCGCACCGGCTGCCTCCCCAAAGACATCTCCTGGTCCCCAGTGTTATGCTGAGTTGGGGATGGGGGGGGGGGGGGGTGAGTGGTCTCGGGGTATGGTGTCCACCTCGAGAGCTGAAGGTCCCGGGTTCAAGCCTATGTGAGGGCCGGAATCTTTTCAAGTGGACTTTTAGTAACAAAGTCTCGGACTCTGGGTAGTGAGATCGGACGCCCTTGTGTATTGTTGCGCACGTAGAATATCCCTTGGCAGTTGGAAATCGAAAACGTGTAGCCTAACGGCGGTGGCCGGGCAAAATTTCGAGTTAAAAATCTACCCAAAGTATTTTGGGATTCTCGCCAGTGCTACGGAGTTCGCGCACTGAGTTGAGATTTTCCGGACTCAGGCTTGAGTTAGGAATAGAACGGAGCACTTATGCGTTACAACAGTGTGCCATGATGTTGATCCGTCGACTAAACT